>PVIR01023556.1:0-27000 GCA_004026965.1 Petromus typicus | reverse complement strand
GCCACATTTATTTAACAGCTTTCTTTTATACATTTCTTTAGTACTATCCTTGAGCCGACTAGCTTTGTTCACGTGTACAGAAAAGAAAAAAGTTAAGAACTGGTGGGTGGGGTGCACTGACAATATTCTTAATTAAATCTGGCACAAGGGTGTGTAAAGGTTCTTAGTTTAACCTGGAATAAGGGTGTGTCAAGGTTCTTAGTTTAATCTGAAATGAGGGTGTGTCAAGGTTCTTAGTTTAACCTGAAATGAGGGTGTATCAAGGTTCTTAGTTTAACCTGGAAAGGACAGTAATTATCCTTGAGGAAAGTAGACAATGTCAGGCTCTGATCCAGAAATCAGGCCAACTTTTTCTCTCCTGCATGGGCAGCCATGACACTGTAGGAAACGGCTCCCAACAGGAATTTAGCTCAGTGGTGCTGGTACCTGCCTTGAAAGCACAAAGTCACAACTTTAATCCCCAGCACCAAAAAAAGAAAAGAAAAAGAAGAGAGCCAACTGCCTTTGTAATTCCACATGGAAGACCTAAGGCCTGTCTTCGTACATATCCAGGTTCACCTTCTCAAACATCAAGGAGCATTTGTATACATGCACACACATGCACATACACACACACACACATGCACACACATGCACATACAAACACAGTCTTCCTCACCATTCTGCACTCCTTTGACCACCCTAGGAGGATCTCTAGGTGACAGAAATGCCTATTTCCTCTTACTTTTAAGAATACTTGCTGTCTTTTTATAATTTACACACAGCCCCTTCACTGAACTCATATGAGGAACCTTCACGCCCTTGCCTGAGTGGACAGAAGTGCCACAGTCCTCTCCAGTAGGCAAGCAGCTCGTCACCTCCGAGCATCCTCACCTCTTCCCTCCTCCCTCTCTAACTCTGGACAGAGTCTAGGTAAGCACCCTGCCCTGTATAGCACCCATACAAGGATGGGTGGACAAGCCTGGCCACACTTCAGGAAGCCCACAAATCGACTGCTTGTTTAGTCTTTGTGTGAGACCAAAACTTGAGTAATATCTTAAAATCACAAGGATACCATTCAAAGTATTCCCTAACACAGGAGAAAAGGAGTACAGTCCTCCACAAAGGTCAGCAAAAAAATATGAACGGGAATCAAACAATCATTCTGAAAGTAGAATGAAAAGTGCCTAGACCCAGTAATAAGATTTGGATTGTAGGGGCCAGGGATTTAGCTCAGTGGTTGTGGCGCCTGTCTTGCAAGTGCAAGAGCTTGGGTTCCATCCAGATACTGGGTGTGGAGACTCACGGCCAGCAGCAATCAGTACCACATTCCACAGTGCCGGGTGTGGTGGCTCATGCCTGGATAATCCCAGCATTTGGGAGGCAGAAACAGGAGGATTGCTGTGAGTTCAAGGCTGAGCTCAGGGCCAGCCTGAACTACAAAGAGAGACCCTGTCTCAAAAAAGAGAGAGAGAGAGAGAGACTTGCATTGTATGGCAATTCCAGTTTTAATTTTTTGAGGATAATTCATAATACTCTCCAAAATGGTGACACCTACTCTCACCAACAATGCATAAATTTCCCTTTCTCACATCCTCAACAGTATTTACTACTTTTTGTTCTTTCTTTTGTTTTTTGTCTTTTGGATAATTATCAGATATATCTGTACACTCTTATTCATCAGCCATTCACAATAACTAAGACATAGAATTGACTAAATGTCAATCAACACATGATAAATGCAAAAGAAAATGTACTATATAGTATAATGGAAGACTTAGCCATACAAAAGGATAAAAATCATGTGGGAGACTAGAGGGTATTGTTTGTTAATTAAACCAGACACAGGAAGACAAATATCTTATGATCTTCCTCTTAGGTGGAATCTAAAAGACTCCATGTCATAGAAGTTGAGAGTAGGATATTGGTACCAGAAGCTCTGAAGAATAGGGTGAAGGATAGAATGCTCTTGCTC
Organism: Petromus typicus; assembly: GCA_004026965.1. Taxonomy (NCBI): domain Eukaryota; kingdom Metazoa; phylum Chordata; class Mammalia; order Rodentia; family Petromuridae; genus Petromus; species Petromus typicus. Next base: position 25,046 of record PVIR01023556.1, on the reverse strand, counting down.
ATCTCTAAATGTTCCCTAAAGGCAGGTATTTACCTTTCATAGCATCCTTTCAAGGAAATACAGTTAGATATACTCGGAATTATCCTCAGATAACAAATCAAAGGATAAAAATCTCCATATGCAGTTCAACTCTCCCAAGTTAATGATATTCCCATAAGTGCCTCAGAACTTCCAGTTTTATGTAATGTCAAACACTTTCCTGTTAAATTCATTTTCAATCAAGATAAAAGTCTGATGCGTTCTGAGGTTGAATTTTCTGGAGGTGACTGGATCCAGGTGACCCTTTGCGGAGTGTATAGCTGGATGTGCGTGAGGAGATGAGGCTCAGTTGGAGAAGGTGGGTCCCTCCCTGGGGAGCATGACCTGGAAGACGTATTTCTGTCTCTCACTATTCCCTTCTTTTCTACTTCCGGGCTGCCATGGATCAAGAAGCTTTCCTCTTTCCTCCCTTCTCTCATGTTGTATCTGCCTTGGTACCACTCAGTGATGGACTAAACCCTGTGAAACCATAAGCGAGAATAAACTTCTTTTCCTTTAAGTTGCCGCATCAGATACTGTTTTCCAGGTATAGTAAAGTGACTAAGACCATGAAGATGTTCACTAGGTACAAAATTGCATGTAAGATGAGAGAAATAAGTTCTGGCATTACACTGTACAGCATGACTTTACATGATCCCCAGTTCCACTCAAAACAAACAATATGCAGATGAATGAAAGCATCACATTATAATCACAAATATCTATATTATGTGACAATAAAAACCAGGAAATGAAACAAAAATGAAAATGTCTATGTGTCTCACTTTTTTGTGGAAAAATTTGGTCTACCTAAAACAATATTTGCAAAAGCATCAGAACATTACTTGATTTTGATATTAAAATGTAATTACAATGCACAAATGATTAAAAACAACTCAGTGTCTTTTGTTATGTTATTATGATCATTCATTTATGTGCACTATTAGTTCTGGAATTTTAGAAAATGATCAATTCTTTAGTTATTTTTCTTTTCATGAAATTAAATTACATTAATATACAAGGCTTTTGTCTCTTCCTTTGCCCCCAAGGCAAAAGTCCTTAATTATTAAGAATGTTTAATTTAGACTTTATATTTTTACTCTCTAAAATTTGTTATTTTTTAATTAATCATAAAGTCTTAAGACATTCACAGATATAGTTTCTATTATATTAACAGGATGTAAAAGCTATATACTAGCAGATTCTAATTTTTACAAGCTCCACGTATCCTACATTCACACACACACACACACACACACACACACACACACACAAATACACAGCAGTTTCCTGAGCCCCATATCATGAGACCAAGAACTCATTTCTTCATACTGCCTTCTTCATCCCTTTTTCTTCAGATTGAATCCCTGAAAATTATTCTTCCTACATCTTTATTTTCTTCTAACCTAGGGATTCAGTCAAATCAGGATGGGCTCTTAATTTTTTTCTGCGCTGCATATTAAAAGAAGAGGTAACTGCTATCATCTATTATTTCCCAACAGTGATACTCTCCTACCCTTAAAAGAGCATCTCCATTCATGATTTCACTTTCTTCCACTCCATGTTGATGAGATATATATATCTATATATCTATATATAGCATATATATGATGTCCATTTTATATATATATATATATATATATATATGATGTTCATTTTATATCTATCTATCGATCTATAGATCGATAGATAGATAGATGTTGTTGCAAGTATTTCTGGCTATTCAGCATGAATGTATATTTAAATTTTTCTGTGAAATATTGGTTTTTTTCTTTGTACTGTTGTAACGAAAGATAAAATTCATTAGAGGGTTGGTATTATAGTTCAAACCACCTGTAAATATTTCTACAAGAAACTATTCCAGAATTTCAAACAATGAACAAGAAATATGGAGTTAGAGATACTCAGAATTATCCTCAGATAATAGATCAAAGGATAAAAATCTCCTTATGCTGTTAAACTCTTTCAAGTTGATAATATTCCCATAAGTGCCTCAGAACTTCCTATTTTATATAATGTAAAAAACTTTCCTGTGAAATTCATTTTTAGTCAAAATAAAGAATGAGATTTATCGCTTTTTTATTCCTGATGTGATCAATGTGGCTGCTCTGAACATACCTGTTCTTAACATCACCACTGGATTAGGACATTCAGGATAGGATAATAAAATATCGTACACCAGATAATTCATAAACAACAGGAATTTACTTCTCACAATTCAAGAGATTGAGAATTGCAAGATCAAGATACCAGCAAATATGGCACCTAGTGAGGGCTCTATGCTTCACAGGTAGTGCCCTCTGTGTGTGCTCACGTGACAAACCAGGACAAACAGGCTCCCTATCATAAGATCACTGCCTTATTTGGATACAGTATGTGTCCCCTAAACGTTCACATGCTGAAAGCTTGATCCCCAGTATAGAAATGCTGACAGATGCTGAGATCTCTAACAACGGAGGCTAGTGGGAGATACTTAGATCCACTCATGTAGTTCTTGTGGAATCCCAGTAGTTTCTATCAGAAAAGACTGTTCTTTAAAAAAGAGTGACCTGGTCCTGAAATCTCTCTTGTTTACTGTTTCATGGTGATCTCTCCCTCTTGCATGTGTTCCCAACCTCGTAATACTACAGTCATACTCTGCCTGCCTGAGTGGTCACTTTATGAGATATGATCAAAACCACAGTAAATCTTGCTATTGAAGGTCATCCAACAGCAAAACAGTCTTTGTAAGACATTATGTTGTGTCGTTGCCCTTGTTGCTCACTGGCTCTATGACTGTAGAACTTCTAGATCTTCTCCAAAGTCAAAATGACCATGAAGGATTCATGTTATTAATTGATTCAGGATATTGCACAACCTCTAATAACAGCACAACTGAAAACACGAAAGAGGACTTCCAGTATTGCTTTCCACAGAAACAAGAAAGTGGCATGAGGTGAAAGCAAGAGGGAATACCCTGAGGAAGTTCAGTGGCAATATGTCTCTAATTATAAGACTTTCTTAAAGTTTTTTGAAAAATCACACATTTTTATCACATTTCATATGTTTGTCTTGATATTGCTAGATTTTTCTTGTTGCTGTTGAAGGCATTATCTTTTAACTAGGGAAAGTAAAGATTAGCTCTTTTCTCCTTCAGAATCTCAGACATATACAAACACAGCGTTTCATGCACTATTCCTTCCCAGAAGTTAAATCAAAATTTAGGTCATTCTGCATTTACATTTGTCATAACTCAGAAATGAGACATGTTGAATAAACTATGATTATAATTCCTCATCAACTATTTTACTTATCCTGGAGCTAGTAATTGGTATTTAAAATTTATTTATTTATTTAACCTTTTATGTACCTATTCATAAAACAACTTTGAATCTTTCTCTATTTTTAAAATAGCTTCTTAATAAACCTCTCTACCTTAGCTAGATGTTCTCACAACATGATCTTCTGGAAGTTGTTTTAAAACTGTGAACTGCTTTAATCTTCAGTGAAAATTCTTTCTGCCTAATCATTCTCATTGAGATTTCCTTTCAATATCAAACAAGCAAGTTGGTTTATTTCTTCATGTGGAATTCCTAGTTCCTACATACAGTATTTCCCTTTGTCTTAGTCTACAGTCTTATTTTAAGGAGTTTAATATTGTTTAAGCAATCCTTTGATATCTTTCAGTAGCTTCCCAAGAAAACATACAAGAGAGTAATTATCTCTATCTTTACACTTAATTGACAATTTTTATATACATTTCTAGGTTGGAAATTATTTCCCGTTAAAATGTAGATGATGCTGTTGTATTTGTCTATAGTTTTTACTATTGCTTTTATGAAGCTGGAAACCATTCTAATGGTGATTTCTTTTTATGTAACTCAATTTATCTCCTTCAGAAGCTTTCGGGATCTTCTCTTTATCTCCAGTGTTCTAAAATATTATAATAGGCTTTGGGATCAATTTGCAATGACTTTGTAACATTGTTTTATCCTAGAAAATCCTTCTGATTTTCAGGAATGTCCTTGAATTATTCTGTTCTTGGACTTCTTTGGAACCTCTCTATGAAATTCCTTTATTTAGATTGGTCTTTGGATTTCTTATTTTCTTTTCTCATATGATTCATTTCTAGTTCTGTTTGGTTGGTTGGTTGGTTGGTTAGTGGATTTGAGTTTTTGTTGCGCAGTATTTATAAGAAAGAATGTCTTTAATTTTATCAAATCTTATTTTTTAACTGTTCTATTTCTTTAAAAACTCAAATGTTTTGTTTATGAATGTTTCAGAGAATTCTTTTCTTTATATATAACTGAAAAGTTTTCTTTCTGGGATATAATAGTTTTTAAATATGTTTTTCACCAAATTACATTTTTCTCTTTATTATCTTTCATTTAAAAACTGCTCCCAGTTATCTAGTAATCTTCTCACATCTGACTGTCTTCTCATGTATAGGAAAAGAAGCTAAAAATGGACCAAATCTACCTGCCCAAGGACAAAACTTCTGTGCCAAGAGTTCCACAATTGAGAGAACTGGGTGGGCTGTTTATTCCAAGTCTTCAGGATCAGTCTCTTTTGGTCTTTTCCTCTTGAGGTGGTGAGATTTCATGAAGATTCTTCCTGTCTCTTTTCTGGAGTGGAAAGGCCTGACCAGCACTGTTTCTGGAGCCCGTGGGGAAGCAGACTGGCAGCCTCAGCATTCAATGTACCTACAGGCCTCAAGAGTCTATTCCCAGTTTTCAAGTGTCCCCCTCTCTCAATCCTATCAGACACCCTTAGTCCAAGGACCCTCTGCCTAACCCTCCCTATAGAGGAAACTTCAGTCTTGTCTGGGTAGAAAAGAAGCAGACACAGGCTCGTGGAGCCAATGGCGTCTAACTGCTAAACCAGGCATCTAACTGCTTCAAAAACAACTTGAAACACTCCTTAAAAGTTCTTGATGTTTACAATTCCCAAGTCTTTTACATTAGAGTTAGTCCTTAAATTTACTCACTGACTGCTTAAATTATTTTTAGGTAATTAACTACTTTCTCATCAGATTCTAGTTTTCAGAATGTTATCACTGTTATTTCCTCATCTTGGGGATGTATCATTTTTTAAAAATTATTTTACATAGTTCTGTTTGGGTGCTGGGTATAATAAATACATTCAGATTTATGCCATGGTTGTTTGAGGTTTGACTTAGGATTCCTTAAGAATAAAATTAGATATGAATTCATATCTGGAAATTCTATGGACCTGACACTGCTTTGCCAACTTTATTCATGAATGATTGAAGTACTTGAAACAGCACATTTTAAGATATACAGTTTTCTATAGACACACATATCCCTATGATACAGACATTTCCATCACCCCTAAAAGTTTCTTTGTACTCATTTATATCATTTACCCTTTCATTTCATCCTCCCCACACAACCACTGCTCTTTTTGTCAATTTGTTAGTCTAGATTTTTTTACAGTATATTCCCTGTTATTTTCCTTCCTCACTTACTCAGCATAATTACTATCATCATCACACCTGTTGTTTCATGCGCCAGTCTTATTTGCCTTTTATTTCCCACTAATGCAATCTTCCATTGCGTGGATATGTCACAGGTTGTTTGGGTACCAGCTGATGGACAGTTGGGTATTTTCCAGCTTGAGGATGTTAAAAATAAGATTCCATAAACATTTGTGAATTCTCTCTATGTCTGTTGAATAAATGTCTCTGGGCATGTAGTATATGGTATGTGATAGGGAAATTTCCTCAGCGATTCTATGGTGCTTATTTGCTGCACATGTCTTCACTCAGGTTAAGTGTCTATTTACATTTTGGCCATTTTCCTATTTAAATTTTGTCAAACTATTTAGCAATAAGTGTTTATTATATATTCTAGATATCGTGTGTTGTCATTTTCTTAATAAATTTGTGGTGAGTAATATCTCATATTTTATTAATATCTTTTGAAAAAGCAATATTTACAATTTTGATGAAATCCAGTTGGTCAATTCTTTTTATGTTCCATGCTTGTGTTGTCCTAAAAAAACCTTTCCCTACCCCACGTTCTCAAAGAAATTATCCTACTCTATATTTTCTTCTAGATAATTTATAGTTGTAGATATTCCACTTAAATTTATGATCCATTTTAATTTAATTTTCTATGTAGAGTGAGGTTAAAGTCATTATTCACAAATATTTAGCTGGTGTAAGATAATTTTTTAAAAATCTTCTCACTTTTTCCATCATTTTGCCTTACCATCTTTATAAATAAATCAGCTCACATAGTACAACTGGAATTCTATTCTGCTGTAATCTATACATGTGTATTTTTCCAAAAACTATGCTATCTTGTTTATTATAGTTTTGTTGTAAATATTGAAATCAGATAACATAAAGCTCTGAATTCCATTCTTTTTTTCCCACATGGGGTCTTGCTTTGTAGTTCAGGCTGGCCCTGAGCTCACTATGTAGCCCAGGTGAGACTTTAACTCACAGCAATCTTCCTGCCTCTGCCTCCAAAGTGTTGAGATTATAGGTGTGAAATACCACGACCAGCGCCATGGCATGTGGTACTGATTGCTATTGGGCAGGAGTCACCACACCCAACATTGTATGTGGTTACTGAGGATAAAACCCAGGCCCTTGCATTTGCAATGCAGGTGCCAGAAACACTAAGCTAAATCCCTGGCTCCTCAATTCTATTCTTTTAAACAGTTCTTTGACTATATCATTCCACATCAATTTTTAAGTCAGCATGACCATTTTCTGAAAAATATCTGCTCAGATTTTTGATAGGATCACAATGACTTCATCCACTAACCTGGAGGATATTGCCAACTTAACAATATTAAATCTCTTAGTCTCTGAACATACACCTAGGTCTTCTTACATTTTCTCTCAGCTGTTTTTATAGTTTTCAATGTAGTCATTTGGAGCTGATTTTATTCATAAACATTTTATATTTTTGATATTCTTATAAATAGAATTGTTTAAAAATTCACATTCTAATATTTTCTGCTTTAATATAAATAAGCAATTGACTTTTTTTAAAAGTTTTTTTGAAACAAGGTCTTATTTTGTAGTTCACACTGGTCCTGAACTCAGCCTCAAACTAGCAATCCTCCTGCCTCTGCCTCCCAAGTGTTGGGATTATAGGTGAGAGCCACCACACCCAGCTCTGTGATTGCTGGGGATTGAACGAGGGACCTCATGCTTGCAAGGCAGGTGCCGGGACTACTCAGCTAAATTCCTAGCCCAGACCTTTTAAAATATTGACCTCATTTGTTCTGCCCTTGCTAAATTTATTTACTTGTTCTCAAAGTTGTTCTGGAAATCTTGTGTATTTCTAATGTGAAAATCTGTGAACAAGAACAGTTTTATTCCTTCTTTGCAATCTTGACAATTTTTATTCTTACTCTGTTATAATAACCAGAGCCCTCAGCATAACCATTCATGAATGAAACCACCACTCAACCTACTTCACCTTCATCTCCATCCTTTCTTGAAAGGATGAAAAGAAGCAGTGTTGTTTGGAAGAAAGACCTTAGCTTTGAAATAAACTTGAGTTCCAATTCTAGCTCTGCCTCCTACTGTGCCTGTGTGACTCTGGCTAGCTGACCTTTGATCATTGTTGAAAACCATGACTCTTTCTCTCATTTTTAAAAATAGAAATATTGTATGTTTCATAGACTGTTATGAGAAGTCAATGAAATAAATCACATAATGCAAAGCGGATATGAATAATTGCTATCTCTCTTGCTCCTTTACAAATAATCCCTCCAAAGGCCAAATCACAAATTGAGTTCTGCATACCAGACTTCATTAAACAAATCACTGAAAACAAAAGTTCAGTTTTTAAACAAGGTTATGGTTTAAACTCTGCACATTTTGCATTTAGCTAAGTTCTGTTTTTAATTTCCTTGAAATTGGTTTAGATTTTAACATAAGTAAAAGCCATATGACTATAGAACTAAGATATGTATTTTTTAAAAATTCATGAATTTACCTCAAATCAAATGAACCAATATCTTAGGAATATGTATCCATGCCAGTTTTGGAGCCTCAAAAACTGGTACTTTGTCAATCAAAAATAGTATTATCTAGCATGGACACCAAATTTATCTTTGACTTTGGACTACTCTGGATATTTCTAAGACTAGACATTTATCCTCAAAATGTAAATATCTGCCCTTTTCCTCCCTGGCTGCCTGAGGGTCAGTTGTCTTCAGGAATGACACAGTAACTATCTAGACCTGGAAGTTCATGACCAACCGTCTAACTCAAAGGAAACAAGTTGTCATTGATGTCCTGCACCCTGGGAAAGCAACAGTACCCAAGATAGAAATTCAGGACAAACTTGCCAAAATGTACAAGATAACAACAAAAGTCATTTTTTTTTTGTTTTTTTGTTTTTTTGTTTTTTTTTTGAGACAGGGTCTCGCTTTGTGGTTCAGGCTGGCCCTGAGCTCAGCCTCAAACTCACATCACAATCCTCCTGCCTCTGCCTCCCGAGTGCTGGGATTACAGGCGTGAGCCACCACGCCCGGCACTGTGGTATGTGCTACTGGTTGCTGCTGGGGTGAGTCTCCACACCCAGTATTGTTATGTGGTTACCGGGGAATCGAACCCTGGCCCTTGCGCTTGCGAGACAGGCGCCGGAACCACTGAGCTAACTCCCCGGCCCAACAAAAGTCATTTTTGTGTTTGGGTTGAGAACCCATTTGGGTGGTGGCAAGACAATTGGCTACAGCATGATTTGTGATTCCTTGGCTTATGTGAGGAAAAATGAACCCAAACATGAACTTGCAAGACCCAGCTTGTATGAGAAGAAAAGATGTCAATAAAGCAGTGGAAGGAACACAAGAACAGAATGAGGAAAGCCAGGGGTACCACGAAGCCCAGGGCAGAAGCTGGCAAAAAGCCAAAGGAGTAAAGTTTTTTGTGCAAGTTTTTCACAAAAGAATTAATAAACTGTAAACAAATCAAAAAAATATAAATACTTCCAACTCGGGTATATTCAAAAGAATGTAATAAGTAACATCGTTAGGTGGAAAGAAAAATAAGTCAGTAAAACTTCCTTCAAAACTGAACATGTTATTACTAGTGATGTGGCACTGGGAAAGCCATAGAACTTTGTCAACCTGTTTTTTCTTCTATCAAATGGTGATGCAGGTATTTGCCTTTTTAACATTGAGAGCCACTGTGAGCGCACATTTCATGTAATGAGCTATAAAAAGCCTGGGATAGATTAGCAATGTAAAGTACAAAGAAAAGAACAGAGATCTTGACCTTCACTAGTGGACAAAATCAAGATGATAGAGCTGTGAAAGCATTTAAAATCTTTTTTTTAAAAAATGTCACCGGACCAGGTAACCTCATGGTTCCAGTTCTAAATATCCCCTGGCATCATGATGACACAAAACCAACCTCAAGACTTCATTTACCATCTGATATATCTGAAGAGTAGTCAATACTATCACTCCAGTTCAATCTAAAGAAGTTTCTAAAAAGTTAATGAAAGCTAAGTCTCCAATTTAATTGCAACCCCTTTTAAAATTCCCTTCTGTTTCAGCAGTATACAACCCTACTCCAAGTCCTGTAAATGTATAATTTACAAGGGAAACCCTGGGACATAAATTTGGAACAATTCTTCCTAACAGACCTCAAAATATACCTGGAGTCCAAGGGGCCCTTGAAGTATTCCCAGAGGCATATGGAACCTTCTTCTGGGTCAGACTCCAGTGTGTTCCCTACCTATTACCAGACTTTGCTCAGTGTAGTCCCGTATTCATGCTAAAGAGGAGCTCACAAAATCTCACAAAGCAATGAAAGGAACTCTAACCATAACACTTCCATTACTGTGAGGGTTCCATTACAGGAGTTGAGCTTTGTAACTAGGTAGATCTGAGTTAGAGTCAGTGTTTACCACTACTGGATATATAATGTTAATTTGCTCTGAGCCTCAGGGTTTTTGAATATAAAGTATTAGTGAGCCTTCACAATATTATTCTTTATTGCTGGGCATGGTGGCTCATGTCTGTAATCCCAGAACTCAGGAAGCAGAGGCAGGAGGATTATTGTGAGATTCTAGGCTCACCTGGGCTACATAGTGAGCTCAGGGCCAGCCTGAACTACAAAGTGAGACCTTGCCTCAAAAAAAAAATTATAAATACTATTCTTTATATGTTGTGTAAGTACTCAAAAAAGTTAGCTCTCCTAGTGGAGTGCATAATTTTTCATTATTAAACTATACTAACAAGTAATGCTGTTTATTATGTACTATGTTTTCTTTCATGTTTTCTTTCCAAGCACAATGTGAGGATGTACCTCCCCCCAACTCTGAGGTTAAGAATACCCTTATGATTTATTTTGAACAGCAAAATATGAGTGGAAATGACATGTGTCACTTCAGAGGAGAAGTTCTGAGAGCCAGCATGGATTTCAACTGCTACGTTTTTCACCTGCCACAACAGTAGCAATGATCCAACCAGGGATGGCTCTGTCAGTGTGAGCTCTAGAATGAGTAAAACATCAGATGATGCATTCTGGGTTTGCAGCATGCCCAAGAAATAATTCCTTTGTTGCTTAAAGCAATTAGAGATTTGGTTGATAGCTGTTACTAACCTCTTCTAAACTGTACAAAAAAAAAAAAAAAGTCACACAGATAAGTTCCCAAAAGAGCTTCATTACATATTTTAGAGAACATACTAAAAATAATAGCTGAAAATTAGCAGCTCACCACACTGTGAGAATTGCAATGTACAGTACTTTGCATGTGTTAACTCTTCCATTTTTCACAATAACCCAATAAGACTCTCCGCAATATTTTTATCCATCTGCATAGGAACAGAAAGGCTAAGAAACCTATTATAGAGGCAGCTTATTGGCCTGTGTGGCTGGGGTAATAACTCTCCTGGCACCTCCTAGAGCTGTGCCGCAGAGCCCCACCCAAATTCCTGTGTTTGGCCCTTCTGGTAAAATGTCCTCGGGAGGGTTCAGGTTCAGTCTTTTGGGGGTAGAAGGAGATTCTGTTGAATTTCCATATGACAGTTCACTTTCTCCACTGGCCCTTTTTTGCTATCTTCACACTGTTCCCAAAAGCATTCCCCAGTGAACTGTCTTCATGTAATCTCAGCATCATAGAAGATATTTCTCAGGGACCCAGAATAGCAATACCTCTCTATTAAAACCTAGATAAGCAATGGATTAACTCCCTGCACAATGAATATGCATGTCACTGTTGTACTTCATGACTGTTCAGAAAACTAAAAATGACTAGGCGGTCCAGAGAAAGCTCAGAATGATAAACTTTCTCACATTAATGGCGATGCAGAACCTTCTATTTTCTCAGGAAAGCTCAATATACTTCGTTTCCCACAATCCTCATCTGGAGTTGTCCAGAACCCAAAAGAAAGTCCAAGAAAGAGATGTATATTTACTATATAGCAAGTGATAGTTGATCTTATTATGACATTTATTTTCATATAGAATTGAGAGATTTTCATTTTTTAAGAATATAAATGTCTCAAGAGACTAGAAGCCATGCATCTTTATTATACCAAACATTATATACTGTTGTTTTAGTTATATGTAAAAATACAATTAAAAACAGATGCCTTAAATTAATTTCTAAGAAATGGTGAGTAGAACTCAAAATTTAATTCATAATGTATCAGCTCTTTTGTGAACAACAGCTTAGTTTATCACCAAATTCCAATAAAATGTAAGGCAAATATGTATTCATTCAAAGTATTTCTTTCACCATAATTGTGTATTCTCACAATTTAAGCTCTATCTCAGTATCAGTTCTCAACATGTTCTCAAGGGAAAAAATACATGTTTTTTACAAAACATAGAAAAATAAATAGAACACATTATAAAGCCAAGGATCTTAATTGATCTATTGAATTTAAAATAAAAAGTATTCTTTACCTTGATATATGCAGTTCATACATTGAACCTATCGCTGCCATACATTGACAGTGATTAAGGGCCTGCACATGTTGTAGACTATTGAGAAGAAATTAGATTATGGTATTTTCTTCTTTATGTTTTTTAAAAATTCTTCCCCTAGCCAGAGAACATTGAATTCAGCAACACGAGCTTGGATCCAACAATGAAAATTTAAAAGTGAGCAGCTTATATAGTCCTTAGAATTTCAGAGGAGTTTCTTTAGACTTTGCATTTATTACCTAGGTAACAAAGCTTTTTGTTACCATCATTTCAAAATGTAAATAAGAATTACACTCCTTGCTGCTTGCTTTAATTTCATTGAAAGAACATTAAGGTAAGATGACGCTTCAGTGGGGACATATTTTTGCATTCATATTATGACCCACAGAATAATTGCTTTATTTTCAGAGGAGTAGATAGGTGTAGAAAATATAAGCCTCGTAAATTAAGCAGTAATTCAGAAAAACCCTTGATAAAACCAAGAAAAGAATAGCAGAAGAGTGGAAATATGTTATAGGAACTTCTCAGAAAAATGCTATCGTTTTTAAAAAATTACAAATACCTGGACAACTCAAACTATCAAATAAATATCTTACTAGGTTCTTATATGAGCTGGTTAATGACTCAACAAAAAGCACCTAAAATTAGCATAGGAACTTTTTGTAGGTAAGCCATTGCTTTTCTCTCACCCTCAAATATTTGAAAACAATTTGTTTACTAAAGAAATGCAAAGACTTCTCCCTCTAGCAATTGAATCATGTAGTGATTTAAATGCATGCAAGCAAAGTTGGGCACTAACTTGATTTTGAGGTTTATAAACTCACATCTCAGAAGTGACTAATTCCTCTCCCAGATGTTTAGCCACAGTTAAGTACCATTTGTGGTATCCATTGTTAGACCTCCACCTCATATTGGTTTTCTGCAAAACATATGTTAGGCTATTTCACTAAATAATGTTTTACCTAGCAAAATTAATTTCACCACCAAATTGCCTAAGCAGCCATATAAAAATATTTAATTTAAAACAAGGTCTTCAAACATCATTTCTCTAAATATAATCATGGGGTTTTTTTCTTCTTTACATTTTGCATTTTATGGATAACTAATGATCAAGCCATGGCACGGCCCAGAACATAAGGGTTCAGATGCACTGTGAATTCCTAAATCAAGGGAGAAAACATACCAACACCTGTCTATAACAATAATCCCCAAGGCAGATCTAGCTAGAGTGAAAAGAATATGACTGCAGAAAGCACTTGGTTTAAGAGGATATATAAAACAGAGAAAAAGCATTTCTGCTTTCAAAACTGAGGTATAAAACTGTCCTCTAACACAGTTTCAGCAGTACTCAGTTCATTAATTTGTTTAAATGATTATGAATTCTCAATTAGAAATGGACAAATCTTAAAATATTTTTGAGCAGTCAGTATTTTAGATAAAGCAGAATAATGCATAATAATGTCATTCTGCATAAGCATTAAAAAGGATTACAATGTATATTGGTCCAGAGCACAAGCTCTGGGTCCGCATTATCTGAGTTCACATCCTCTAACCACAGCCTCACTGGGCGACCTGGGTCCATGACCTGCTCCTTGGGGTTCAGGGTCCTTTTCTAATAAACAGAAACCATTGTAATTATACCTGCACCACAGGATTATTATAATGATTAAATGCATTAACACATATAAAGCAATTAGACCTGCACCTTCCAGATTGGAAAACACTCAAAAATATTATCTGTCCAATTCTACCACTTAATTCTTCCATGCTGAACCTGACTTGGGCATTCCCCAGGTGGAATGCCCTACTTTAGCTATTGCGTGTACATGTATTGTGTAACTTGCCTACCACTGAGAAATGTGTATAACATCTGAACATTGAAAAAGAGAGTTTTTAAAATAATAATAATAATATTTGCTATGATAAAGAATTGTGACCTACTTCCTTCTGCTTTGTTGAGTAGCCCAGCCTCTCACACCCTAACCTTAGAACGCAGGAAACATCACACTGAATTGTACCCTGAGTCTCTCCATTCTAATTTTTCCCTCTTCGATAGAGGCATCCGGAAGGCGTGTATGACATGGAAGGTTGCCCTCCATATCAATAGTCTCAGGCACCTCTGATGGCATGTGACACCTAAAGTACCTTCCCTCAGTCCACCTAGCCTTACCGATTTATACCAAACCTTTTTAATCACCCTATAGTTATAATTTATTCCACCATGAGAGGATGAGCAGTGAACTGTATTAGTTTCTTTTTATATTTATCCCCAAAGCTATAATTTTAATCTTTATTGAGAATATTTTTTGTTCTAGAATTCCACAAATAAACAAAGTAAGAAAAAGGAGAGTTATGGAGAATTTTATTAACCTGATAAACCCTGAAAAATGTTACTCTTGTGATGTTCCCAATTCATATCAATGAACTTTTAACCTGATCGGTGGAAATACTAAGACATATTTGCAGTTTATTATGATAGAAGCAAAGGATCAATGCTGAACATAGCTTCTCCTCCTCTTCTCTGCATGTGTTCGTCAGTTTGCACTAGTAAGCTTTATGTTCTACCCTTGACAGATAGTATACAAATATATATAAAAAGGATATAAAATGGCTTATTTTCGGGGGCCGGGGATATAGCTCAGTGGTTCTGGCACCTGTCTTGCAGGCGCAAGGACCCAGGTTCGATCCCCGGTAACCACATAACAATACTGGGTGTGGAGACTCACACCCAGCAGCAACCAGTACCACATACCAGTGCCGGGCGTGGTGGCTCACGCCTGTAATCCCAGCACTCAGGAGGCAGAGGCAGGAGGATTGCTGTGATGTGAGTTTGAGGCTGAGCTCAGGGCCAGCCTGAACCACAAAGCGAGACACTGTCTCAAAAAACCTTAAAAAAAAAAAATGGCTTATTTTCTCTTCTTAAAATGATGTTGGCCAGGAAAGAAAATCATCCCATAGTAACATTTCCCAGCACTCTAAATGAAAATGCAAAGCACTTCATCTTCATTTAAAAAATGGCCCCATTGTATGGAAAAGACCCCCAGCACTGTGCATGCCATCTGCAGTGTCAACACATATATATTATCTCAAAAGTTAAGATGTAAGCAATACCTACACCCAGAAACTTTTCTAGGTTTACTTCTGTTGTTTGTAAAAGAGGGCACCAAATACATGGACAGCACCGCATGGCTAGATGCCAACAATGCCATGGCAGCTGGAGAACACAAGGGGGAGCCCAACTTGGTCATTTTAGTGACTTAATGAGACTTTTCTGGGTATCTGAAAAAAAAACAGTCTTGGGATGAAGTAAGAGTGAAGATGCTGGATTAAAGAACCATTAAGACTGCAGAATAAATAAGATAAGATTGATAGTTTAAAAGTTATATACATAGACACTTAGATAAATAAAAATAATGCAGTTACATACATAGACACTTAGATAAAAATAATGCAAATAACTTAGTAGACGGATTTATTTCATGATGAAGGAAAGGTGGACCATCAAGTCTTCTTATAATACGGATTTGCTCAGGTTGTGGATACCAAGACATGACCTCAGTTCCTTGGCAACAGATCCAAAGAGAATTTGGAATCCTTGTTAACAGGCATCATAATCTAGTAATAGCTCCCTTCGGAGCTCACTTGGTCAACAGGAAGAAGGTCAACAGGAAACACAGTGAGCTGCTTCCCCACTTGGCAAGGTGGCAGCTCAGGGCCCCACATAGGGAAACATCTCTGACTGACTAGGGTGGTGGCTGACTCCATCCAGACCCTAAAGGTGATTCTGCGGGAGCCATCCAAACTGTAATGGAAACCCACAGCAAGTGCCCTCAGGCATGACCACTAGGCACCCAAAGCTACCAAGGAGCCCCAGCAGATCTCCACTGGCTCATTGTCACCTACCCTCGACCAAAACCCAGGGAGATGTTCCCAGGCCTAGCCACAAGGCACAAGTCTCCCTTGGTCCAGCCACCAAGCACAAAAGACCCCAGGAACCCACAGAAAGTCTCCAGAGGCCCAGAAAATGAGTTTCCTGAGCCAATAAGGAGCACAGACCTGACAACTAGTCACCTAAAGAAGAGAACAGCCAAGGCACATACAGAAGTCTACCTAAACTCAACTACCAATGGCAGAAAGATATCAAGGGACCCAGGCAAGAGCAGCCCAGAAACACCAAAAGCACAGGGAAGGTTTGCCCAGAGGAGATCTTTCCAGGCCTGTTCCTGAGATACTTACAGACACCAAGGATCCCAGAGGAGGCCTCAGGGGAGGTTTTTCCAGGCCTGTCCCAGAGATGCCCACACCACACCAAGGAGCCTGGGAAGATTTTCCCAGTACCAGCTGCCAGGAAACCCAAGACATGAAGAAGCCCAAGGGAAGTTTTCCTAGGCTTGGTCCAAAGGCAACCAAAGACATACAAAGGCCAGAGGAGGTGCTCACGGACCACATTTTAAATTTACTGCTACCCTTATTTCCCAGTTTTATTAACTATGTAAATATATTAATTTTAAGTGAAAAAAGATGGTGTTCGATCTATACAAGTACATTTTGAATTGAAATCTTTATTGGTACATTATATATACACATCATAATTGCACTCCACAATGGGGATTTGTACCAGTATAAGACACAATTTAATTCTCATTTTTTCCCATAGCCCTACCTGCCCTACCACCCCCCATATACATACAATTTGTTTCCTTTCCTTTTTGTTATAATCTCATTATTTTCCCCCTTCACCTTATTTATACAAGTAAATTTTTAAGCAACATAGCTTCAAGTATGCATATAACTTCACCACGTTGAGTAGTATTAATGTTTGAAAATCAATACATACAGTTGTGTTTTAGATGAATGGGCTAGAGTTGGTACTATATACTTCAAATTATACCTGTACTTATGCTTTATGACCTATGCTTTTAATGTTCTTCATCATGTAAAATGAGCAAGCCATCTTCTAATATTCTCCTTAAATAGTAAAATCAGATAATTAGGGCTTTCACAAATACTAGTTATAAAGAACATTATAAGACTCTAAATGTTTTTAAAATTTTGTCCTGAAGTTAATCACCAAAGTTAAATTAGAATAATTCTACTCCTGCAAATTTCCCCCAAGAGAAATGAAAATGTTTGTACAAAGACCTCCATGTGACACATGCCATACCTGTGACAGCATGTTATGTAAAAAGCTGAAACAATTCAAATGTTCATCAACTGGTTATGGTTACACCAAGAGTGAGGCTTATGCACTGGAGGACATTACTAAGCAATTCAGAGGAATGGGGTGCTGTACTGATATACACTGTAAGGATTAACCTAAAACATATGCTAAATGAGAAAATATGCAAAAGTCTACATACTGTAAGCTCCCACTGACTTGAAATGTATAGGAAAGGCAGACCTACAAGAGACAAAGAAGACCCAGGAGGAACTGAGAGGGCTAGAGGGTGAGAAGGAAGAGTAACTGCAGATGATGACAAAGGATCTTTGTGGGGTGTTGGAAATACCCTAAGGTGACTTATAATAATGGTTGCTCAAACCCAGAAATAATCTAAAAATATCATTGCATTATACACACAAAATGGTGGTATGTACATTTTAAATGAAGCTGTTGTGGGGGCAGATAACATATAGACCTCATGTGGACAGACATGGGATAGACTGGCTGACGTTAATCTCATCAGCACATTCAGAAAGGGGTGCAATACACTCCCAAGTGCAGTTTATTGGTTGTTTTCAGTCACACACTTGATTGATTAGGAAGAAATACACATGATGTCAAGTCCATAGTGTCCTGATACTCCTGAAAGTGTTCAGAATCAATTCTATGACTCCAGTCTCAAGAAATAACTTCACTACTTCTCACCTCTGGATTTGTTAAATATCTACATGTAAATCCCTCAGTTTAGTGCATGCATTAACATATTATGATGCTGCAGCAAAATATCTAGAAAGGTCTTAACTAGAACATCCTATCAAATTCATTCATAGCAAGTGACATCATCAACAGTCAGAGCTCTGTACGGGTATTCTAGAGCCCACCTTCCTTCCTCTCTCCTTTCTTCTATCACTCTTTCTTTCCTTCTTCATATCCTGCAAATATTTACTGAACATCTCCATGTTGCAAATATATTTCTAAGATATATTACAAAATTATTTCCAATCATGGAACATATACCTCAGTAAGTTCATAATATATTATTAGTTTTCTGTCTCTATTGCTATACAATATTATCCCCAACTCAGTGCCTTCAAAGACACATTTCTCATTTTATAAAGTCCACAAACCAGGAGTCCCAGCTCTGAGTAGCTGGCTCTTCTACAAGGATGTAGTCAAAGTAGTGGCCAAGCTGTAGAGTCATATGAGGTTCAGATAGGAAAGGATTTGCCTTCCTGCATGTATGACTGTGGGCAGCGTTCAGTTCCTTATAAGCTGTTGGCACAAGGGTCATAAAAGTTCCAGTCAGCTGTTTGCCACTGCCCTCAGTGTCTTTCCATTTGTCCCTCTTTGTGGAAATTTACAACATGGCAGAGGGCTTCTTAAAAACTAGCAGAGAGAAATTCTCATCCTAACACAGCATACTCCTATAATCACATATGTTCACCATTTTGCCACATTCAACACTTGATCTTAGCTAAAAGACCAAGAAGCAAACATTTTTGCTATGTCAGGTTACAGATAACACCTACATTCAAGGGAATGAAGGTACATACAGGCATAAATCAGGAGAGGAGGGGCTCCTGGAGCACCTGGAGTGGCCTGCAACAGTCCACCAACTGCCCCAATGATTCACATCCTCCTCATGTGCAAAATGTGCTCAACATAAACCAAAATCCTCAGAGTCACATCCTGTGATTGCATCTCCACAGATCCCATAGTATCGTTGTCTAAGTCAAGTCCTAGTGTCCACAAGGGCTCAACAAGTTGATGTCAGTCAGTCAAACCAGAGAGACAAGTTCTTTGCTCCCTACAACAACAACATACAATGCCTGAACAGACTTTGGAAAACATCTACAAGCAGGTAGATATTCGTGGTCAACAAGGTATAAGGAATTCCCTGGTCCACAGAAATTTGGAAAGCTTGACAGATGTGGGGAGTTCCTTGTCTAGGTCTTAAAGCCTAAGAGTTTTCCTCATTCTCGGTTGTGCCCTCGGCGCTCTTTGTTCTGCCCTGTGAGCCATTGTGTGTTTATATGAAAAGCAACCCTGTTTGCAGCTAAGTAATTTTAAGAGTCTTCTTCCACCTATAGAACTTTGGGAATCCATCAACTTCTGTCTTTCTTAACTTCTGCAGCCCCTTCTCATCTAAGTTCCTGTTGTTTTTTTACTGAAATAATTTTCTTAATATTTTGTGGGTTTTCTATAAATTTCACTGATTCATTCCATGAGAAAAATGTAAAATACATGTATGTTTTCTAAAGACCTTATAATTTTAAAAAGTTAGAAGGAGGCTGGGATGTAGGTCAGTGGAGCCGCTGCCTGCCTAGCAAGTGCAAGGCCATGAGTTTGATCCCCAATTCTTCCAAAAAAATGTAATAAGGGGCTCATCTCCTGACAAGGCCCTATGTGTAACAGTACTATTCTAAATCCTTTGGTCTTTCCAAGGCAAGGTATTTGACCAAAGGTTATACAATTATTCCCTTGTATTTTCCTTTAGATCTTACACCTGTGACAGGATTGGAGCCATTTCTCAAACTGATTGTCTTTTACCTATGGAGAAGCTGAGCATTTCTCCCAAAATGAAACATTAGTTTGTTTTTGTTTAGCAGTTTCTCTCACTTTATCTCTCTCTCATCTTGCATTTCACTAAAAGCAGCAAAAAGAAATCAAGTAGTATATGGAAAATCTCCTTAACTAGGAAACTAAGTATATCAATTGCAATCTCTTCTTGCATAATTTCAGGGACAAGTTTGCTGGATTTGCTGCCACTGTATAACAAGGATTCCCCTTTTCCAGTTTCCAGTAATGCAACCGCCACTTCCTCATGAATCCTCCTTAGCAATCTCCAAAAGTCCAGATTTCTAGTAGTCTGTCATATGAGATTTAGGCTTATTACATTGTACTTCTCAAAATTTTGCCAGCTTGTACCTACTATGCAGTTCCAAAATCACTCTCTCATATTTTAGGTATTTGTAACAGTATAAACCCATTCCCAACAGCAAAATCTGTAATATTTATGGTTTCAGTGTGTACGTGGAACAATAGATCTGGTGTTGACAGTCTCTGACTCATGTACCAATGTTAAGTCTTGGTAGATCTTTGAGAGCTGAGAGTTCATTAGGATCCTGGAGGTTCTACTCTCCAAAGGAATTCAAGGAGTTCTCAGAGGATGCTGGGTTCATGTTCATGAGACCAAGTTTTATACAACTGAGAACCTGACCTTTGAATTCCTTCCTGGCTTCTTGTCTTATCTTAGGGTCTTTCCCTTTCATAAATATACCTGCCATGGTGATATCCACCATGCAACATCACCCAGGAGGCTCTCACCAGAGTCAAGCCAATGCTGACATCATCTCCTTGATGCCAACAACTACCAGCCAAATAAACCTCTTTTCTTCATAATGTACTCAGCGTTAATTATTTCATTATAGTAACATTATAGAAGTAATGCATTAGCAATTACTGCAAACTTAGTGAATTAAAAATAGTTATGATTTCATATTTATATAGATCAAGAGTCTTTTCCTCTGGAGTTTAGGAAGAGAAAGGTCCACTTGGTTGCTCACCTGGCTATTAGTAATATTCTGTAGCTGATGATTTGCCACACTGAGGACATAAGTTTCTTACTCTGTGGATTTTTAACAATATACATGTTTTTCTCTTCAGAGTGAATAAGACAAAGAATGAGTCTTCTCACAGACAAGCATAACACATTGGTACTGGTAAGCCCAATACCCACAAAGCTGAGGCAGGAGAATTTCTGAAAGTTCAAGACTAGCCTGGACTGCATAGAAAGACTTTGTTTAAAATTTTTTCAAGATTAAAAATCATTAAAATGCCACAAAATATAACTGAGAAGTTTTATCTATAAAAGGCAAAATAAAATGACTAGAATGAAACAAATATAAGAAAACATATAAGGAAACACATATGCAAAAGAATCCTGGATTCTCTCACTTTTAAGTGAACTAGACTTGAAATAAAATTCCTAAAATTATCAGTGAGAATAAAAGTATTTTATACAGACATTTTATAAACATTTTTAAATGCTTAGTATTGCCAAAAGTATAAATAATATAGGTTCCATGATACTGTTATTTACAGGTTCTATCTTCCTCAAATTGGGATGTTGCAGTTTATACCCTTGGGTATAAGGGAATCAGGAAGTGGAGCATTTTGAAGGTAATTAGGTCATGAGAAGGGAGCCCCGATATAGGAAATCAGTGCCTTTAATAAAAAAAAAACAGGAGAGCTGCTCAACCATGTGCGAGGATAGAGTAGGAAGCGATCTACAAACCGAGGAGAAAGCTCTCATCTAATACAGTCTATGCCAGAATACCGAGTCTCAAAACTTAGAAATAAATTGTTACTTAGATCAACCAATCTGTTACTAAAATGGTATTTTAGTAACATCTACATAAAATAAAGGCCTATATATTTATGTTAGCAACAATATTGTATGATTTATATCTTTTTAGGTTGCCCAAAGAAAAATATTTTAGGGAAACAAATTCTTACAAAAATTGACACAAAACAAATAACATCAAAGATGTCATCAGGACTTCCATTCCTCAGCAGACGGGTCCAGGTAAGGGCCACGTAGGTCTCTCGATACCTTCCTCTGCCCGAGAAAGGCCTCTTTGTCACAGAGGCCCACCCACAGGCCTGCCTGACTTCCATTCCACAGCAAGTGAATCTGGGTAAATGCTAGAGAGGTGGCACAGTGACTTCCCCACCAACTAGCAGCCTTCCTGTCATCAGGACCAGACCAGAGGCCCGCAGAACCTTCACTCCCCTATGGGTGAGTCTGGATAAGTGCCTTGAAGGTCACACAGTGACCTCAGCCACCAACCAGTAGCCTTCTTGTCACTGGGGCCAGACTAGAAGCTCAAGATACCCACTCCTGTGTAGGAGAGTCTGGGTGAGTGCTACAGAGACTGTGTGGTATCTTTTTGTGCAGGTCAGCAGAATAGAAACAAGAAAAAATTTCAGAACCCAAATACAAAGAGCACCACAGGAGAACCCAGGGAAAAGGGAACTGGGACAAACTAAAGCTCAATCAGTAGGACTTTCTGAGCTGGTAACAAAAGCAGAACTGATGGAAATCAGAACCGGAATCTGAGATGAAAACAGAGATTTGTCCAGAGTGAAAGATCTGATTAAAGAAGAGATCAGGAGTATGGTAGAATCTGAGATAACAAAAGCAATGGAACCTTTTAAACAGCTTCAAGCAGAATTCCAGGTGATTAAAAATGAGAATGAAAGTTTGAGAAGTAGAATGAATGAAGTTGAGAACTGAATCTCAGAGGACAGAATAGTAGCCAATGACCAGGAAAGGAACAATCTAGGAAAATGGTAAGGGACCATCAAAAATGAATCCAACAGCTCCTAGGTGACTCAAAGAAGAATAACATAAGATTGATTGGAGTCACTGAGGAAGCAGCAAACAGCGCAAAAGACATTTTAAAAACTGTTCACAGATATAGTGGCAGAAAACTTCACTGGAAAAGGAAAAGAATTGGACACACAGATAAATGAGCCATGTAGAACTCCAAAGGCCACGGTATAAAAAAAAAAAAAAATCTACACCTAGGAATATAATTATTAATGTTCTAGATATCCAACAAAGGAACAAAATATTGAAGGCAGCTAGAGAAAAGAAAAAAAATCACATATAAAGGAAGCCCATGAGGATCACAGCAGACTTTTTAACACAAATACTCAATGCAAGGAGAGCCTGGAGTGAAGTGTTTCAAACCTTGGATAAAAACAGCCTCCAACCTAGAAGATGTCTCTGACAAAACTATCTTCCAGAATTTATGGGGAAATAAGATATTTCCATGACAAAAACACCTGAAAAACTTCACAAATACAAAACCTGCACTCCAAGAAATTCTAAAGAATATCTCGGAAAGGAACAATGAAGGTCACAAACATGTGAGACCCAGCAGAATGAACTCAGTGGACAAGGCAAGAAACTGAATGGAAAGGGGGAAAGCAAAGGATAAAAGAGTCAAGAACAGAAAAAAAAAAAATGACAGGTATCAATCAGGCAACGTAAGTTACAACCATTAATGTCAATGGCCTCAACGCACCAATTAAAAGATACAGCCTGGCAGAATGGATTAAGAAACAAGACCCTACAGTATGCTGGAAATAAGAAACACACCTAATTCAAAAAGAAAGCCATAGACTAAAAGTAAAAGGGTGGAAAACAATTCTCCATGTGACAGGAAACTGAAAAAGCAGGAGTGGCAATCCTATTTGCAGACAAAATAGATTTCAAACCAAAACTGCTTATGAGGGACAAAGAAGAACACTATATCCTTGTACAGGGAACAGTCCAAAGGAAAGAGATGACATTCATATATATATATGCACCAAACTCCAGTGCACCCAACCATATAAAACAATTATTAATGGAGGTGAAAAACCATATGAACAGTAATACAATAATAGGAGGGGACTTTAATACTCCACTGTCACAACTAGACATATTGTCTGGACAAAAAAAATCAATAACAGAATTCTTGAACTGAATCAAACCTTTGAACAAATGGATTTAATAGATACCTATAGAATATTTCACTCTACAAAGTCAGAATATACATTTTTCTCAGCTGCACATGGGTCATTTTCCAAAATAGGCCACATGCTAGTACACAGAACATGTTTAAATAAATGCAAAGGATTGAAGTTATCTTCTGTGTTCTATCAGACTATGATGCCTTGAAATTGGAACTAAATAACAAAAGAAACTCCAAGATCCTCACAAACACATGGAAACTGAATAACACTCTGCTGAACAACCAGTGAGTCAAAGAAGAAATTAAACAGTTTTTACAATTAAATGATAACCCCACTACAATTTACAGGAATTTATAGGACACAAAGAAAGCAGTAGAACAAGGGAAATTTATACCAGTGAACACCTCCACCAGGAAAACAATGCAAGTACAAATAAACAATCTAATGCTGAACCTCAAGCAACTAGAAAAAGAGGAATAAGACAAACCCAGAGCTGGTACCAGAGAGGAAATTATAAAGATCAGACCAACAATCAATGCAACAGAGACTAAGAGAATGATACAGAAAATCCATGAATTGAACATTTGGTTCTCTGAAAGGAAAACAAAATTGACAGACCCCTAGCCAACCTTATCAAACTAAGGAGGAAAAGGCCCAAATCCATGCTATTAGGAATGAAAAGGGGGAAATCACCACAGATTCAGCAGAAATCCAGAGGATAATAAACACCTACTTTGACAATCTGTACTCAAATAAGACAGGAAACAGAGAAGAAATGGATCGATTCCTAAATATACATGAACTTCTAAAGTTGAACAAAGAAGAGAGATAAAAAATACCCCAATATCAACCTGTGAAACTGAAAATGCAACAAAAACAAACCTATTGACACAGAAAAGTCCTGGTCCTGATGGCATCATTCCTGAATTTTACAAAATTTTCAAAGAGTTAACTCTACCACTGCACAAACTCTTTAGCAAAATTGAAAGGGAAGCAGTGCTCCCAAATTCATTCCTGGAAGTAACCATTATGTTGATTCCAAAAGGAAAGAAAAATCCAACCAGGAAAGAGAACTACATGCCAATCTCCCTAATGAACATTGATGCAAAAACCTTCACCCCTCCAGAAAATGGCTGGCTATTCCTAGTCACTTTTGGATTCTTTGGAGGAAGGACCAGTACCCTCCTAGAAGTCAGCATGTGATCATTTTGCATATGTATAGTCAGAGAGGGAGAGATCATTTTCCTCCTCAGAGTAAATAGCATACATATTCAAGAACACCTGAGTGCTTCCTATTGTGTCTTGCTCACCAAACAGTTCCTTTCCCAAGTTTACTTGGGGCTGAAAGCTCTCCAATACAATAACCTTTACAACAGAAGACCCTAAAAACTCAACCAAAAATCTGCTAGACTTAACCACCAACTTTAGTAG
>PVIR01023555.1:0-26764 GCA_004026965.1 Petromus typicus | reverse complement strand
TTCCCCACTGCGGGGGCCCTAGGGGTCGGCCGCAGAGTGGAGGCCTCGGCAACACAGCCTGTGGGTTGGGGGTCGGAGCAGGACAGTGTCTGGTGGCAGGGGCATCATGGCCACCATCCAGTCAGAGACAGACTGTTATGACATCATCGAGGTGTTAGGCAAGGGCACCTTCGGGGAGGTGGCCAAGGGCTGGCGACGAAGCACCGGCGAGATGGTGGCCATCAAGATCCTGAAGAACGATGCGTACCGCAGCCGCATCATCAAGAACGAGCTGAAGCTGCTGCGCTGCATGCGGGGGCTGGACCCCGAGGAGGCCCACGTCATCCGCTTCCTTGAGTTCTTCCACGATGCCCTCAAGTTCTACCTGGTCTTCGAGCTGCTGGAGCAAAACCTCTTTGAGTTCCAGAAAGAGAACAACTTCGCACCCCTCCCTGCCCGCCACATCCGGACGGTCACCCTGCAGGTGCTCCGGGCCCTGGCCCGGCTCAAGGAGCTGGCCATCATCCATGCCGACCTCAAGCCGGAGAACATCATGCTGGTGGACCAGACCCGCTGCCCCTTCAGGGTCAAGGTGAGACCGCTGCCCAGGCCCAGGGCCTGTCCCCACCCTCCTGGGCCTGGGCTTCTATTCTCAGCTCAGCTCTTTGGTCCAGTCCTGTCCTTGGAGGACTGGCATTCCATGAGGGAGACAGAGTCACAAAGGAGTGAATGCGAAGAAGGCTATGGGCTGTGGATCAGGCTGGGAGGGTGACATGTAAAATTTTATTTTATTTATTTATTTTTTTTGAGTCAGGGTCTCGCTTTGTGGTTCAGGCTGGCCCTGAGCTCAACCTCAAACTCATATCACATCTATCTTCTTGCCTTTGCCTCCCGGGTGTTGGGATGACAGGCGTGAGCCACCAGGCCCGGCACTGTGGTATGTGGTACTGGTTGCTGCTGGGCATGAGTCTCCACACCCAGTATTGTATGTGGTTACTGGGGCATCGAGCCCAGGCCCTTGTGCTTGCAAGACAGGGGCCGGAACCACTGAGCTAAATCCCCGGCCCCACATGTAAAATTTTAGACACGGTGGTCCTGAGGCCTCACTAGGGAGGTGAGAGTGGAAGGCAGTTCTGAGAGGGAGGCTGCTGTGTAGCCACACAGAGGAAAACCACCCAGGCAGGAGGAGTGGCCAGTGCGAAGGCCCTGAGGGAAGATGCACTCAGTGTGGGTACTGGGGCACATGGAGGGAGCTGTGAATGGGGCTGAGGCCAAATGAGTGAGGTGCAGAGGGAGGAAATGAGATCATGGAGGCGATGGGGGTGGGGTGTGCCGGACCTTGAGAGGCACAGCAGGGACTTTGGTTCTGTTCTGTGGGAGAGGAGCCCCAGATGGATGCTGGGCAGAGGAATGACACAGTCTGACTCAGGGGTTCCCAGGCCGCTTCCAGCGGTGTGAGAGAAAACAGGTTGGGTGAGACTGGGGAACTCAGAGAGGGAGGGACAGTCTGGACAGCGGGCGGAACTGGTGGGCTCGGGGTAGATGTGGAGCTGGAGACAGCAGGTTCCGTTGGTGGTCCCATACTAAGAGGGAGAGAGGCAAGGACCAAGAGCCTGTTAGTCTGAGCGGCTGCGAGTGAGGACACAGCATTACTCTTCACTGTCACCTTGTCCATCAGTGTTCTCCAGTGGTCTCTCTGCACCTGGCCTTCCCCTGTGCTGGGCACTCTGGGACACCGCTGCTCACCACTCCACCACCTCGACCCCCTGCCATCCTTTCCCTGCTCCTGCTGTCTGGTTTTGGCTTTGTCTCTCTCAGGAGATGGCTCCGAGCCGGGAGCGCCTTGAGAGTAGGCCTGGGCCTGGGTACGTCCCGCCCCAACCCAGAGGCAGCACTCAGTGAGTATATGGGAGACACAGACAGGAGAGGACAGATCTCTCTGCCCCGATACACGGAAGGACAGAGGCTCAGGGGAGGAGGGACTTCCACACATCCAGCAAGGGACGCAGCGCAGGCCCTGCTGGTGGACGAGAGATCCTGGCCCCCACTGGCTGGGCACAGAATCAAAATTAGTGACCATTCCATGCTACTGCCTTGCGCAGGCAGAAGGTAAGGAGCTGGATGTGGCCGTGCATGCTGCACAGACGGTACTGGGGGAGGCTGAGGCAAATTGGCCCAGTCTGGGCAACTCACCAGCAGACTGTCTCGAAATAACTTTTTTTAGTTTTTTTGAGACATAGTTTCACTTTGAAGTTCAGGCTGGCCCTGAACTCACTTTGTAGCCCAGGCTAGCCTCGAACTTGCCATGATCCTCTTACCTCTGCCTCCCAAGTGCTGGCATTACAGGCATGCACCACCATGTCCAGCTTCAAAGTAAAAAAAATTTTTTAAATGCTTAGAGATAAAACTCAGTGCAAATCCCCATTATTAAAAAAAAAAAAAAAAAAAAGCAAACACACAAAAATGAACAAACCAAAAATGGTTGCATGAAAAGCTAAGAAACTTGGAGAGGGAAACCAAGACCTTTACCAAGAGAATGTAAGTCTGGCCAGACATGAGGGTACATGCCTATAATCCCATCTCCCTGGGAGGCTGAGGCAGGAGGACTGTCATGAGTTTGAGGCCAGCCTGCACTGCTTAGTGAGTCAAGGCCAGCCTGGACTACCCAGTAAGACCCTATCTCAAAACACTAAAAAAAGAAAGGAAAAAACAAATGAAAGTAAGTCTTGGAGGCTTAACGTGAAAAAGCAGACAGCTCCCCTCAGAGGCACGGAGAGGGCTTTTACATTTACACTGCTGGTTCAAAGTGATTGCCCAGCCTGTCACGTGCTGAGGGCCCACATAGGTCACAAAGAGCGCCTGGTATAAAGACAGAAGAGGGTGACACAGACAGAAACAGAAGAGGAGTCAATCTGGAGAGGCAGCTGCAGAGACATGTGAGAGTGGCAGAATTACAGGCAGAAGCCCATCCAAACATCCGCCCATCCACCCGCCCATCCAGTCATGCATCCCTCACGCTGTCCATCCGTTCATTCATCCTTCCGTCCCTCCTTCACCCCATCCTTCCTGAGCTTCCTAGACTCCAGGTACTGTTTTTGTTTTGTTCTGTCTTGAGACAGGGTCTCCCTGTGTACTTCAGACTGGCTTTGAACTCACTGTGCAGTGCAGGCTGGCCTTGAATTCATAGCGATCCTCCTGCCTCAGCTTCCCATGTGCTGAGGTTACAGGCAGCGCCATCATGCCCAGCTATCGGCATTGTCCTAGACCTGAGGGACACAGTGCTGAAGAGATCAGACAAGATCTCTGTCCCCCTGGGACTTGCATCCTTAGATAGGGAGATTAAAAAGTAAATTACGTAGTGTGTAAAACGGTGTTAAGAGCAGTAGTAAAAATCGGAGCTAGACAGTGGGACAGGAAAGGTGGGGGCTGCCATCCTGCTTTTGACAGGACAGCCAGGAAAGCCTCACTGAGGTGACACATGAGTGAAGATCGAAACAAAGAGATGGAGGGACAGGCAGTGAGGACAGCCCGGAGCACGGGAGTGGAGATGTGTGAGAAGTTGTGAGGCCTGTGTGCAGAGAGGAGTGTGAGTGTGAGAGGGGGGTAGGGTGGGAGACAGAGGGAGCAGTTTCTGGTTCTGTTCAAAGGTGGACTCCAGAAGGATGTAGTGGTTATACCTCTAACCCTAGCAGTTTGGGAGGCTAAAGCAAGAGGATGGCAAATCTGAGATCAGCCTGAGTAATCTGGGAAGACTGTTTCAAAATTTAAAAAGGTGTGGAGATTTAGCTCAGTGGTCCCAGCACCTGCCTTGCAAGCATGAGGTCCCAGGTTCAATCTCCCGGTAACCACGTACAGTGAAGCTAGGCGTGCAGACTCACACCACCAGCGATCAGTACCACATTCCACAGTGCCGGAGGTGGTGGCTCACGCCTGTAATCCCAGCACTCGGGAGGCAGAGGCAGAAAGATTGCTGTGAGTTCCAGGCTCGCCTGGGCTACATAGTGAGTTCTGGGCCAGCCTGAACTACAAAGTGAGGCCCTGTCTCAAAAAAATAAACTTAGTGCAGAGAATCAGAGACACAAGGAGCCAGGCATAGTGGCTGGAAGACATAGACAGGGACACACAGGAGACCAGAGATGAAGGCCACAGGCAGAGCCGGGTAAGGGTACACCAGGTGAGAGGTGCCAGGAGGCCCAGGCAGCTGACCTCACTGCCCATCCGCCCTTCTCCCCTCCCCTGCTCTCCCCAGGTGATCGACTTCGGCTCTGCCAGCATTTTCAGTGAAGTGCGCTATGTGAAGGAGCCATATATCCAGTCCCGCTTCTACCGGGCCCCCGAGATTCTGCTGGGGCTGCCCTTCTGCGAGAAGGTGGACGTGTGGTCCCTGGGCTGTGTTATGGCCGAGCTGCACCTGGGCTGGCCCCTCTACCCGGGCAATAATGAGTATGACCAGGTGCGCTACATCTGTGAGACCCAGGGCCTGCCCAAGCCCCACCTGCTGCACACGGCCCGCAAGGCCCATCACTTCTTCAAGCGCAACCCACACCCTGATGCCACCAATCCCTGGCAGCTCAAGTCCTCAGCTGACTACCTGGCTGAGACCAAGGTAGGGCGGTGAGCAGGGGCTGCTATGTCAAGAACAATCTAGGTTAGACCTTAGGGAGGACCAGAAGTTTTGGGGCCAGCTGTGAGGGTTGTCATAGCAAGAAAGCTTGAGTCAGACTACAGAGGACAGGGATGTGGGGCTTGATGAGTCATGACAGAAGGGGGGATTCGAGTGACACCTGGGGTGTGACTAGAAGTATACGGCACCCAGCTGCTCCCTCTGGTTGGTCATCAAACCTGTGCAGCAAGAGAACCTGGGTTAGACAGCAGTGGAGAATGGAAGTTTGAGCTATCTGCAGAAACTTTCAAGAAGGATCTGCAGAACTTCATAGGGGGAACTGAAACTTTATGGCACATCCTCTGACAGCTCCACGACTGGTGGCCGTCAAACTTGTGGAGTATGAAGGGCCTGGGTTTGACCTCTGGCAGCCAGGAGGGCCGGGATCAGGTGTGGGGCTGTGACATCAAGAAAGATCTATATTTGACCCAGGGGAGGTTTTACGGCAGCCCCCCTCTGGGAGGGGCAGGACCCCCAGCTGGAGGCCTGGGGTGGTGTGGGGCTGGGGTCCGGGAGGGCTCTGGGTGAGGGAGCAGAAGGACCAAAGTGCACAGCCAGCCACGTTCCTACCGCCAGGAAAGATCTGGACTAGACAAGGGAGATCTGGGGCAAGGGACCAGGCACAGCTTGCTAGCTGCAAGACAGCTCCAAGTCGGATCATAAGCAGAACGGCAAGTGCAGGGTGTGTGTTGGTCCCAGCACAGGACCATGTGGGGCCCAGGGCCTGGGCACATCTCCACCTGCTGGTGTCAATGTCCCTCTAGGTGCGCCCACTGGAGCGCCGGAAGTACATGCTCAAGTCCTTGGACCAGATTGAGACAGTAAACTGTGGGGGCGCCGTGGGCCGGCTGAGCTTCCCTGACCGTGAAGTGCTGGCCGAGCTCGCCGATCTCAAGAGCATGGTGGAGCTGATCAAGCGCATGCTGACTTGGGAGTCACACGAGCGCATCAGCCCCAGCGCAGCCCTGTGCCACCCCTTCGTGACCATGCAGCAGCTGCGCAGCACCCACGAGGGCACCCGCTACTACCAGCTATCACTGCGGGGCTGCCGCCAGTCGCTGCAGGTAGAGGGCAAGCCACCCCCATCTGCCACGGCCACCTCTGAAGATGGGCCATCCTACTACTATTTGGCCGAGGAGGAGGAGGAAGAAGCCACGATGGGTAGGGGTGGCATGGCAAACAGTGGGCCCTTCTTCCGGGATGAGAAGGTACCAGGTGTGCAAAGGGCCATCAACCAGCTGGATGATCTGAGCCTTCAGGAGGCTGGCTGTGGACTGTGGGGGGAGCCACAGGCTGACGTGGTCTCCAACATGCTGAGCCCACTCCAGGCAGCCACTGCCTGCTGCCGGGTCCCCACCTCAGGCCCAGAACCCATCCTGGCCTTCTACGGCAGCCGCCTGGCAGGTCGCCACAAGACCCGCAAGCTGCCTTCAGGCTCCAAGTCGGACTCCAACTTCAGCAACCTCATCCGGCTGAGCCAGGCCTCACCAGAGGATGATAGCCCCCTCCGGAGCAGCGGCTGGGAGGAAGGAGAGTGTCCAGGGGCCTCCGCTGAGCCGCCTGCCATCCTGCAGCGGGAGGGCGATGGGCCCAGCATCAAGGACATGGCCATGGATGAGGAAGTAAACCAGGTGGGTTAGGGGGCGGGTCAGGGCCTTGCCTAGAGCTTGCTCCAGCGGGGGCACAGATGGCCTGGCCTTGCCTCCCACACACGTGCATGTCTGCAGCCGCTGCAGGATCCAGAACACATGAACCCTCAAGCACTAACCCACCCTTGACAGGTGGTCGGGCCAGACAGACAGGACCCTCAGGATGGCACATGCCGTTCTAACATGCCTCACCAGAGCCTGGGGCAGGTCTTGTGGTGCTTTTTTTCTCTTGTTTTTTTGAGACAGGGTCTCCCTTTGTAGTTCAGGCTGGCCCTGAGTTCAGCCTCCAGCTCATATCACAGCAATCCTCCTGCCTGTGCCTCCCGAGTGCTGGGATTACAGGCATGAGCCACCATGCCCGGCACTGTGGTATGTGGTACTGGTTGCTGCTGGGCATGAGTCTCCACACCCAGTATTGTATGTGGTTACTGGGGGATCGAACCTGGGCCTTTGCGCTTGCAAGACAGGCGCCGGAACCACTGAACTAAATCCCTGGCCCCTCGTAGTGCTGTTTCAGGACACACGACTGCAGACCAGCACGAACCCTCTTGTTGATGCCCCTCTTCTCTTCTCTACAGAGGTCAGGCCCTGAGCTCTTCAACCCCAACTATCGTCCTGGAGAATGGTTAAGCGAGGCCGACTGGACCCTGGAGGGCATCAGGGGCCTGAGGGCTCAGGGAGTCCCACCCCACCGCCTCCATCCGCACGCTCCACCCCGGGGTACCAGCTTTCTGCAGCATGTTGGTGGGCACCACTGATAAGGACCACACCCTTATCCAGGATGGGGGGCTGTGCTGCTTGGGCTGGCATCCCCTCTCACCTGAACTGTTCCTCAGAGCACCCCTCGAACCCACAAATTATTCTTACAGAAAGACAGTTATTGACAATGCCCCCTGCCCCCAGAGGACGTCCACACATATCCCCAGGAAAAAGGAGGCCCTTGAAGTCTGGCCCATAGTCCCCTTGGCCAGGGTCAGCAGGATGAGGGCTGCACCCCGCTGGCCCGAGCTCGCCCTCGTCCTGCTACCTCCGCTTATTTCAATAAACAACTGTTCAGCAGTCCTGCCTCGTCCTGTCTTCACTGCCTCAAGTCTGGACTGACCCAGGGCATGGGCACCAACCTGGCACCCCGGGCCTGGCTCTGCTATGCCAAATCCAGCCGGCCACTGCCTTGGGCTAGGGGCTGGGCTGTGTGGCACCGGGAGGGAGTGGCTGTGCTTGGCACACTAACCTATCCCCTAAATATGCTAAGTACTGGTATCTTGCAAATCCACCCCCACACCATTTGAATTTGCCAAACGCTGAGCACTCACTCATCTCCAGACCTCCCTAAATGTTACAGGCTTGCCATGCACTTGCACATGCCTGGGACATGCTCAGTGTAAGTTCACCTGGCACGCATAAACACATGTTAGGAGCACTCCAGGGTTCAGACATGCTGGTTCACTTTGGGATACAGCCTTGACCCAGTCCATGCTGGCCACCTAGAGCATGCGTAGTGTGTGGCGCATGATTACCCCATGTCGGGCACACGTGCTCAGCTCGGCCAGCCCTCATGGTCACACTGCGTGCTCAGCACACACACCCATCTGTCCTGGCCCGATGCCAAGGGCCCGGCACACTAAGCTACCCCACCCTCAGGCC
This sequence comes from Petromus typicus, assembly GCA_004026965.1. Classification (NCBI taxonomy): domain Eukaryota; kingdom Metazoa; phylum Chordata; class Mammalia; order Rodentia; family Petromuridae; genus Petromus; species Petromus typicus. The sequence continues at coordinate 18,829 of PVIR01023555.1, read as the reverse complement.
CATGCCAGCTGTCACCTACCCAACACCCTGTCATACCACTCAGTCAGGCCCAGGCTGTACAGACAACTATTTACTTCTTATTATAATCTTGGGCCCTCTTTGCCCCGGAATGGTGGGTGGTGGGCCAGGGGTTCAGGCCCAGCATGCACCCCCACTTCTTTGGGGGCTGATCCCTCCCCCAGCTCCGCTAGGTCCCGGGGCCACAGCATCAGGCCGCTGGTGGAGGTAGAGGTGGGAGCACAGGGGAGAGCCTGCAGAGCCACAAAGGGGCAGACAGAAGCAGGGGCATGGGAACAGGGACCTGGACCCGATCTGGGCCCACGGGGCCTCTCAGGCCTCGGTCTGTCCCTCAGAGCAGGCGACAGGCATTGCCCACACTGTCAGCAGAGGTGTCCAGGTCATGGCTGTATGGAGAGTCCCAGTCCCTCAAGAAAACTGCCTCTAGCTGGCTGCGCAGGCCACCAGGCCCGTTCTGCGTCACCAGCAGCGAGGTGCCCGCTGTCTCCGTGAAGTAGTTGCCAGACCAGTTGGAGGTCCCTAGAGAGGAGAGGATGGAGGATGACAGTCCCACGGGGGTGGCCAGACTCTGGCGCTTGGCCCGCCCTTATTTTGGCCCTTGGAACACTTACCGATGTAGGTGGCGCGCTCGGTCACCATGTACTTGTTGTGGTTGACTCGGGCATATGGGATCCGGGTCTGAGCCTCATCCGCAGGCACCACGAAGAGTTTCTGCCAAAGACAGGGTTGCAAGGAGCGCAGGATTCAGCTGGGGAGGCAGCCAGCTCTGCGGGGCCTGGGGTGAATGCTGGCTGAAGGGAATACCTTGTCACTTCTCTCATAGACTTGTTCCCTAGAATGGCTCCTGTTCATCCCTGAAGTCTCATCTTAGATGTCCCCTTGGAGCCTCCCTATCCCGTCCCCAATCTCTGCCCACACCTCCCTATCCTGGCTGCTTTTCCCAACTATGGCAGGGCTCACTGTGGATCTTGGTGACTGACACAGCTCCTCGTGGGCTGTGTCCCCAGCACTGCTTACCACCTGGATGTCGGCGTGGGTGTGGTTGTCACGGAGGGCAGCCAGGGAGAGCAGGAAGGGGCGCATGGACGGCTCAGAGTGCCCCCAGCAGCTGATCAGCAGACGCACCCTCACTCTCCGCTCATAGACCGCCTGTCGCAACCTGTCATCGATGGAAGGCCAGAACCTGGGGGCGAGACAGAGCGGGTGTGCAGGGCAGCTGTACCCTAGGCCTTGCCCTTAGGCTGGGGGTGCCAGGGCTGGCTCCTTGTTAACATCCGAGAGCCCCCAAACCTCAGAAGCACTCCATGCTGACTCCCAGTCTCTCCTTCGGTCCCGTTAGGCCCCTCGTCTCCTGATTATGGTTCGCACTCCTGCCCTGCAAAACCTTGTCCTCCTCTGTATTTGGCACTGGAGATTAAACCAGAGCCTTTCCACTTAGCTACGTCCCTTTATTTTTTGAGTCAGATCTTACCAGGGTGCCCAGGCTAGCCTCAGGCTTGCGGACCTCTGCCTCAGCCTCTCCATGTGCTGGGGGGAACGGGTGCCTCCCACCACACACAGTCTTCCCAGTCTAGCTGCCAACCCTGCTCAGTCTCCCCCTTCTGACCTCGGATCGCAAATCCAGCCCCGCTTTCCCAAGTCCCCTTCCCCTAGCCCTTTACCCCATTTCTACCCTGTGATCTCTACCTTCCCAAACCCCATTCTACTTTAGGGGTCCAACTCCCCATTCCTGCCCTCAGACCCAAACATTCTCAGCCTTTTCTTTGATACTTCCATCTCTCCCATCTCCTTCCTCACTCAGGCGTCTCCGTGTCTGTCTCTTGCTCGGCCTCCCTGCCTGCTCTCAGAGCCTGTCACCTGCTCTACACGCAGGGGCTCCCGTCCTGAGTCGTGTGTGCCCCACAGTACCTGCGTGGGTGGGAGAACTCCATGGTGGGCAGGTAGTTCATGACCGCGATGTAGATGAAGCTCCGGGCATTGTCCACCACGTTGAGCAGAGCCTTCAGGTCTGGGGTACGACCACTGGGACAGAGTGGTGGGGGAGAACTCTGGAGGGGAGGGGACAGTGAAGAGAAACCCCTGCCAGGGGCATCGTCGGTGCATCCTGTGTCTGACAGCTCAGCAAGAGGATGCAGTGAATCCAACCACCACGTCCACGTCCACTTCGTGGGGGTGGGGGGTGGAAGTTCAGAGAAAGCAAGCGCTTTGCCTAAGGCCACACTGCTGATAAACGGAATGGACCCAGCTTGTCTGATTCCAAAGTTTAGGTGCAGTGGTTACTGACCCAGCAGCAAGATTATCACCTGCAGCCTTGTTAGAGATGCAAACCCCGCACGGCTTACTGCGCAGAGCACTCTGAAGCGGAATGTTGGGCCTGTATGTATGTACGTATTGGGGGTTTTTAAAGATAAGGTCTTGCTATGCAGTTCAGGCTGCGCTTAGACTCACTGCAAACTTGCCCCAGCCTCCCAAATGCTGAGATTACAAGGGTGCCCCACCACACCTGGTGTAGTTTTGTTATTTTGCAGTTTGAGAGACTGACCCCAGAGCCTTTGCACTCAACTACACTGTCAGCTGCTTTTTTTTTATTTTGAGGTAGAGTCTCTGTATATTGCTCAGTTGCCCAGACAAACTGAAACTTGCCATCCTCCTGTTTCAGCCTCTTAGGGCTGGGATTATCTGGCCTGTCTCTGCAGCAGATCCCAAGCCCGTTAGACAAGTGCTGCCCCCTGGCTGCCGAGCTCTTGAAATGTAACCAATGCAACTGAGGAACTATTCATGCATTATTTTAAAATTTTTCTTTGGTTTTGCTTTTTTGAGACAGGTCTTTCTGTGTAGGTTCTCCTTGAATTCACTGTGCAGCGCAGGCTGCCCTGAAACTTGCAGTGATCTTCCTGCCTCAGCGCCCCTCACCCTGCCTGCCCCATGCCACGGGTACGTGCAATGCACAGCTTAATTTTAACTAATTTAAATGGAAATAAATGCCTATGGATAACACCACGGCTTGGGGTGCATGCTTCTGCTATTGGAAATACTGGGATACCCATTTTCAGATGGAAACACCAGGCAGGGCTGGGTGGGGGCGATGAGTGACACACGTACTATGGTGGAACAGGCCTGCTGCCCCACACTCACCGCCAGGTACGCCAGAGCAGGGGTCCCATTGAGGCAGATCTCCATAGGTGTCTCTTGATTATAGCGGGTGTCGTAAGGCCGGGGCCAGGTGGATGGGATGGAGCTGCCCGCCTGGCCCAGGTACCAGTAGGCCTCGAAGATCTTGCTGAGGTCTCGAGCCAGGCAGCTGCAGTTGTACATAACCACACCCAGCTCCTTGACCTGCGGGAGGGCAGGGAGGAGTCTGGTGTCTACAGACAACAGGGACACCTCAGCCCAGTCTATCCGTCAGTCTAACCCCACTCCGCTCCTCAGTCTTTCCCCCATCTTACTCTGAAGAGCTAGAGCCATAGAACTTTCAATCTATAGGTATGAACCCAAGGCCTCCCACATGCTAGGTGAGCACCCAGCCATGAGCTACATCCCCAGCCCTTTTACAATTTTATGTGAAAACAGTCTTGGTCCAGGATTTAGCTCAGTGGTTTTGGCATTTGCCTAGCAGGCGCAAGGTCCCAGTACAACATATCACAGTACTGGGCCTGGTGGCTCCCACCTGTAATTCCAGCACTCAAGAGGCAGAGGCAGGAGGACTGCTGTGAGTTTGACGCCAGTCTGAACTACAAAGCAAGACCCTGTCTCAAAAATAACCAAAAACCCAAAGCAGAGTCTTATTAAAATTGTCTAGTCTGTCTTTGAACTTCTGAGTTCTCCCACCTTGGGTTCCTGAGTGAGTGGGATTACAGGTGTGGGCCGCCGTGCCTGGTTCTGCTCATCCTTAGATCTAGGCCTCTGCCCCGTCTCCAGGCCCCCTGCACTGCCCAGACTGAGCTAGGAACTTCCTTGCGATTCCCTCTTCATTCTCTCTGCTGACAACCCTGCGTCCCTAGTGGGCGGGAGGACAGGCCCCACGGATATCTCAATCACAGCTGGATCCTCGGCATCTCCCTGCATCAGCAGTAATTCTCAGGCTTTGGGGAAGTACTTGTTGAAATGAACCAGTGAGTTAATATCCTGTTGTTTCTTAAAGTCACATCAGCATCTCAGCCATGGCTATTCCCTCTCCTCTTGTACCAACTCCTGATAATCCTTAGTATCAGATCAGTTATTTTCTCCTACAATATCTTCCCCAACACCCCAGGTTAGGCCAGATGACTGTCTGGCCTTCCAAAAATTACAGTTTCCTCAACCTATCCCTGAGCCCCCTGGGCTGTCAGTTCCCGGCAATGGGCTAGGCTCCACAGCGTACGGGGGTCTATGACGTTCATCCGCCACCACCACTTTTGCAGCATGAGCCAGGATGCGCTGGTTCTAGGACAGGCACTCATGCAGTGGAGGATGAAAGCCTCAAGGGTGGCTGAGGCCTTGAATGCCCAACACCTGGTTGGCAGCTACTCTGAGGGACCAGGGGAAGCCCAGGCTTCCATGAGCAGGAGGACGGTGGAGGGCTGGATCCGGGGGAGATTAGGATGGCTTGGTAGGGAGTAGGAAGAAAACCATTGCCGAGATGGGCACAGAAGGTGGTGGGACTGCAGAGAGGAGCTGTGGAATCTGTAGGCCATGAAGTGGCCTGGAAGGGAAGGCAGGCAGAGTGCAGGCAGACCTGAGTCAGGGAGCGCCAGTCCATGTTGGCACTGCCCAGGTAGAAATGGGTCTGGTCCACCACCCAGAACTTGGTGTGCAGGACGCCATGGGTCAGCTTCTGCATGTCCACTGTGCGGAACTGGGCACCTGCAGCCGACAGGGGTGGTGGTCAGGGGCCAGCTTGGGCAGCCCTGGAGCACCCCCCTCTCCCACTCACCGCTCTGCAGCAGGGCCTGCAGGTCCGTCAGTGACTGAGGCCCATTGGGCTTGCTCACAGCGACGCGCACCTTCACACCGCGAGGTGCCAGGGCCTGCAGCTGGCGGAGAATCTCCTCACCCTGCAGCAACAGAGAGCTCCTGAGGGGCTGCGCCAGCCAGGTCGGGGCACCCCAATGGGGTGATCTGAAGGTCTGGCTTTGATAACTGTGGGAGTCACTTAGTCCCTGTGTGCCAAGCCCCTTGATGTCTGAACTCACTGAATTCTCACCACACTATAGGGACGGGCTGATAGGGAAACTGAGCTGGAGAACTCCGTGGTGAGTGGGGACTTGAGCCCGGACGCTCTTCATTCTACTTCTATGCTATGATTCACTTCACTGGGAGACTGAGGGGACTTTGAGATCTTTTTTTTTTTTAATAAAGAATATTTTACTTTGTCCCATTTCCCTCCTCAAGCACCTTTTCTCCTTTTTTTTGGTGCTGAAGATGAAACTCAAGGCCTTGCATCTTCTAGTGAAGTGCTCTACCACTGAGATATATATCCCCAGCTCCTTTATTTTTTTTTTTATTTTGAGAAGGATCTTGCTAAGTTGCCTAGGCTGGGTTAAAACTTGTGGATTTTTCTGCCACCCTCTCTTCAGTGCATCATCACACGGGACTTGGATTTTTTTTTTTTTAGGTTTTTTGAGACAGGGTCTCACTTTGTGGTTCAGGCTGGCCCTGAGCTCAGCCTCCAACTCACATCACAACAATCCTCCTGCCTCTGCCTCCCAAGTGCTGGGATTACAGGCGTGAGCCACCATGCCCGGCACTATGGTATGTGGTGCTGGTTGCTGCTGGGCATGAGTCTCCACGCCCAGTATTGTTATGTGGTTACTGGGGATCGAACCTGGGTCCTTGCGCTTGCAAGACAGGCACCGGAACCACTGAGCTATATCCCCGGCCCATGGATTTTTTTTTTTTAAATAGTCTTGATATGTAGTTCAGGCTGGCCTCAAACTCACTATATACCACATGCTGTCTTTGAACTGGTGGCAATCTTCCTGCATCAGCCTCCAGAGAGATGGAGTCACATGTATGCACCATCAAGCCTGATTTTTTTGAGTGGGAGAGTTCTTTAGGGGCTCTATAATTTTAAGTCAACTTCTCCTAAACATATGCAACAGGGAGAATAAAACAGAAAGACCAAGGTCATCATGTTTGTTTGGGGTTTTTTTGAGACAGGGTCTTGCTATTTAGTCCAGGATGGCCTTGAATGCGCAGTGATCCTCCTGCCTCAGCCTTCTAAGTGTTGGGATTATAGGTGTGTGCTACCATCCCAGATTTAAAGCCATCATATTTTCAAGAGTAGGGGTTACCTGCCTTTACCATTCTTCTCTCAACTCTAGAGAAGCCATATGTAGCAGCACATGCCTATAATCCCAGCATTCTGATGCTGGGGTAGGAGGATGGCTACAAACTGGAGGCCAGTGTGGGTTACATAGTGAGGGTAAGGCCAGCCTGATTACATAGAGAGACCCTGTCTCAAAAAACACAAAACCAACAGACCATGGAGATTTTATGTTTTTAAAGTTTGTCTGCAAACCACAGCTGGGATTTATTTATTTATTTATTTATTTATTTATTGAGACAGGCTCTCACTTTGTAGTTCAAGCTGGCCCTAAGCTCAGCCTCAAACTCACATCATAGCAATCCTCCTGCCTCTGCCTCCCGAGTGCTGGGATTACAGGCGTGAGCCACCACGCCCAGCACTATGGTATGTGGTACTGATTGCTGCTGGGCGTGAGTCTCTACGACCGACCAATATAAATATGTGGTTACCGGGATCGAACCCAGGTCCTTACATTTGAAAGACAGGTGCCGGAACCACTGAGCTAAATCCCCAGGCTCGACAGCTGGGATATATTAACAGCAAATATTTATAACAGGCTGCTTGTGCACCAGCCACTGTCATTTTGCACGGACCAGTCCATTCTGTCCCCACGAGAGTCCTCTAGGCCGCCCCTCTTACAGGTTAGGAAACTGAGAAGTCACCTGCCAAAGGTCACTGTGGTGGGAGTAGATGGGGCTGGGACTCTCTTTTTCCGCCTCTGGACGGGGTCAGAGGAGCTCTAAATCTTTGTGCCCGGTTTTGATCAGCCCAGGGACTACTCAGGGAGCGTTTTGCGTGTCCTGGACCTCTTTGTGCGACAGGGTCATGGGCAGCTTGTGGGAGAGCGACATCTGCCAGTCTAATCCCTTGTAACCAAATCCACACCCTGACATTCTGAGGCCTGAAGATGATCTTGACAAATGCCCGCAGGCCACAGAGCTGAGGAAGACAGTTGCTTCCAAACACCTGTGTCCAATTGGCCATGAGACATACCCATCTGTTTCCAGGGATGCAGAAAAAACCCCTTCACCCCTCCACTTCCCCACTCCCTGCTGCTGCCAGCCAGAGTCCAAGCTGGCAGGTACCTGCTGGGCAGAGGGCTCCTGCGTGTGAGTGTCATTGTTGGTGAGGGTCCAGTAGAAGGAGGCGATGTCCACGCTGCTGTGAGCACTGGCGAGCAGGCTCAGCCAGGCTTGGCTGGTGGAAGGGTTGCTCACGGTGGCATTTGGGAAGTCTAGGCCTTCAGGAATGCTCTCCACCAGCACTGCTCTGGGGGGCAGGGACAGTGTCAGTCACAGGGGGCCTAGAGGGGACCATGTGGGGTGACAGTGTGCTCACCGGTCTGCCCAGGAACACGGATGGAAAGCCAGGCCTGTCTGTATGCTTGCCTGTCCTCATGAGTCTGTGTCTATGAGAGTGGAAGGGAGATTATGTGCGTGGATGACTGTGTGTCAATCCACAGATGTGGATGGGAGACGCTGTGCATGTCTATTTGTTCACAGACCTGCAGAGAAGATGACGCTGTGGCTGCCATAGAAACTGTGAAAGGGAAGGGGGTGGGCATGTACTTGGGCGCTTACAACCCCCTCACTTCATCAGTGTGCCACGTGCAGCTGAGTGCAGACCCCGCTCCTCGTGTCTAAGTGTCCCCAGCCTAGCAGCCCGCCCCCCTTGTCCCCTACTTACTCGCAGGGATCATAGCAGGGGGCTGGGCGCTGGTTGGGCCCAAAGAGATGCAGGTCCCCGTATTCCCACAGAAACAGCTGAGTCATCAAGGCACCAAAGCCCACCACTGCCAGGATGAGGACCAATAGGACCCAGCGGGCTTTCTGTGGGGAGGAGGAGCGGTCAGCCAAGGGGGGCACCCCACGGATCCCCGAGACCATCACGGGAGTGAGGGTGTCTACCTTCTCTGCAGCCTTCCATGCCTCGATTTCATTCATGGGCAGCTCACTGGCAGGTTCTTCAGCAGGTACCTTCAGCTGGAAGATGGGGCCGGAGAAGATGGGGGTAACAGGGCTGTTGGGCCCGTCCTCCGCCCTCCACAGTAACGATCCTCCCCCACTCGGTGCCCTGCCCACCTACCTCCTGGTACATCAGCTTAGGCTTCATCTTGCCAGGTTGCTGGGGCAGACGCTGAGCCCAGGAGGGAAGGAGGCGTGTGTCAGGGTCTCCAAACTAGGGGAATAAAAGCAGGCACTTGTGGGGTGTGCTGGGCTTTTGACGGACAGACACCACAGGCGGATTAGCCTTGAGCTTATGGTTTCCACTGTATCTCCTTGCCCAAGATCATGGGGGTACTTGGCCCAGTGCCCGCCACCCACAAGGAGGAAGCTGGACAGTAGTCAGCGGGATTTCGAAATCCCTCGAGGTCCAGCGCCTCTGTCTTCTTCGCATCACTCCATCACGCTGCCTCCTTTTAGCGGCCACCCTTCCCCCATCAGGCACCCACGCTTCTCCGTATGAGCACCCTCCTCCATCCATCCCCGGTTCCAACCCAGACAATCCCCCAGAGGTGGTCCTGGACGGGGTCAGAGGAGCTCCGAATCTTTGTGCCCGGTTTTGATCAGCCCAGGGACTACTCAGGGAGCGTTTTGCATGTCCTCGACCTCAGGTACTCACCGGGCCACAGCAGCTCAGGTGCAAAGTCCAGGACCATCGGGGCCTCCCCTCCAACCCTCAGCCCACTTCTCCCCCACTCGCTACCCTTCCCTCCTAAAACACCTCAGTCTTACAAGCCAGGTGGCTGCTGCTGCTGCCTCCGCGGGGCCCCAGCTTCTGCCCGGACAGGCTGAACAGGAGTGGGAGGACAGAGGGGCGGGACATCGCAGAGCCCCGCCCACTGCAGCGGGGAGTCTGCGCATGTGCTCTCGCCCGCCTCACCGCAGCGCCGAGGGGGGCTGGGTCCCCCAGACAACATCCATCCGCCTGACTGAGGTCTGGGACAGTTTACAGTGTGTCTGGGGGATGCGGGGCCCATGAGGTCCAGGGAAGCCACAGATTAAAAAGGAACCTCCACATCATTTCTGGTCTACAAACCTTGTAAATTTTGTACCATGGGCATGCATTACCTAGTCAAAGAGTATAGCTATATAAATAAAATTAATAATTAAAACACTTTTTAAAAGGGGGGGATCAAAGTTGATCAATAGAGAGATGAAGCAACAAAGTCAGCAGAAGACCTACTGCATGCTACAGAATAAGAAGAGGATGAGGCTGGGTTTTCTGGAGATGATACATTATTGGGCTTTTAAGTCAGCTGATATTCTGAAAGGTTTAAAACAACTGTTTTGAGATCCAGTCTTGTGGATCCCATCTCTTATCTCTTCAACAGAACTTAAAGGCACAGCTGGAGAAATCACTTGAGACTTCCCCAACCTCTCTCCTCAGCCTCACCCCTCAGGAAGCCAACAGGTGCCTTTCAATAAAAGAACGTTATTGAGAGAAGCCACCGAGTTCAGAAGTGTTGCTTTCAAAGGAGTGGGGCTGGGGCAGGGACTCCTGGTTGTTTGTCACAGTACACTTTTTGTGTTTTGTTTTGAGACAGGGTCTGGCATTGTAGTTTAGGCTGGCCTTGAGCTCCTGGTGATCTTTCTGCCTCAGCCTCCCTAGTGCTGGGATGACAAGCATAGGCCACCGCACTCAGGTATTTTTGTTTTTTGTTTTTTTGAGACGGGGTCTCCCTTTTGCAGTTCAGGCTGGCAAACTGAGCTCAGCCTTGAACTCATTGCAATCTTCCTAGGGGAACTGAGGAAAAAAAATCCAAGAGGGAAGTGGAGCTGTGGGTAAGTGAGTGTGGAGCCGGGAGAACTGGGATGGTCATTATACATAAACAAAGTAAAAAATTGGGCCAGGGAGTTAGCTCAGTGGTTCTGGCGTCTGTCTTGCAAGGACCCGGGTTCGATCCCCGGTAACCACATACCATACTGGGTGTGGAGACTCACGCCCAGCAGCATCCAGTACCACATACCACAGTACCAGGCGTGGTGGCTCACTTCTGTAATCCTAGCACTTGGGAGGCAGAGGCAGGAGGATTGCTGTGATGTGAGTTGGAGGCTGAGCTCTGGGCCAGCCTGAACCACAAAGCGAGACCCTGTCTCAAAAAACCAAAAAAAATAAAAAATAAAAAATAAAAAAATAAAAGAATTTAAATTGTTAGTGACCTTTTGCCATTCAGGGCGTACCATGTGGTGGGACAGGTTTAACACAGTGCTCTGGGAGAAAGGAGGACCCAAAATTCAAGCCCCAGGAAATTTAGCAAATCAATGAGACCCTGTTTTAAAAAACAAAAAGGCCAGGCATGATGGCCCACACCCATAATCCTTGCCTTCAGGAGGCTGAGGCAGGAGGATTGCTGTGAATTCGAGGCTAGCTGGGGCGACCCAGTGAGTCCAAGGCCAGACTGAACTACAAAGCGAGACCCTGTCTCAAGAAAAAAAGAAAAGGATGAGGACGTAGCTCCCTTTGAAAGCTGAGGTCAGTCCCCAGTACCACTGACAGACAAACCAAAAAACCAAGGGGGAAGTAGTTTGTTGAGGTAGGGGCTGCAGCCAGATATCTGACTATAAATCCGAGCTTCAGCATCTATGTGACCTGTTTACTTTGGAGATGTCACATTGCTGCTGCGCCTCAGTTTTCCCAGTTGCAAAATGAGGATGAGGACAAAAGTCTCTATTTTTCATAAAGCTGTTCATTACTTTCCCATGGATAGACTGAGGTCTGACTGTGTAACAGGTATTGTTTTAGGTGCTGGGAATACAACTCTGAACAAGACAGACACATAAGAAGACAGAATAAATAATAAGTAAATTACTGTGGGTCCTTTCTGTGGGTTCCTCCAATTCTGTGAATTCAACCAATTATGGGTTTTTTTTTTTTTTTTTTTTTTGTACCATGGATTAGAACTTGGGACCTTAATCTTGAGAGGCAGATGCCAGAACCACTGAGCTAAATTCTCAGCCCAACCAATTATAGTTTGAAAATTGTATTTATTTTTGGTTTCTTGAGACAGACTGTCAGTATGTAGTTCAGGCTGGCCTTGAATTTGAGATAATCCTCCTGCCTCAGCCTCCCAAATGCTGGGAATATAGGTGTCTGTGACATGGCAAACTAAAAAGATTTTTTAAAATTGCAGTCTGCATTGAACATATGCATCCTTTTATCCTGATATGATTCCCTAAATAATACAGTGTAACAACCATTTACATGGCATTTAAAAAGGATTTGAAGTACAGTATGTGTTTGGATGTAGGTTACACACAAATAGAATCCCATTTTATGATTTCAATTTGGTTAGTTGTTATTTTTTTATTTTTTATTTTTTTTAAGGTTTTTTTTGAGACAGGGTCTCGCTTTGTAGTTCAGGCTGGCCCGGAGCTCAGCCTCAAAGTCACATGACAGCAATCCTCCTGCCTCTGCCTCCCAAGTGCTAGGATTACAGGTGTGAGCTACCACGCCCGGCACTGTGGTATGAGAGACTGATTGCTGCTGGGTGTGTCTCCACACCCAGTATAGGTATGTGGTTACTGGGGATCGAACCCGGGCCGTTGCGCTTGCAAGACAGGCGCAGGATTCACTGAGCTAAACCCCTGGCCCCTTGTTTGTTTTTTGAGACAGGAACTCACTTTGTAGTTCAGGCTGGCCCTGAGCTCACTACGTAGCCCCGGCGAGTCTTGCACTTGCAGCAATCCTCCTGTCTCTGCCTCTTGTGTGCTGGGTTTACAGGTGTGAGTCACCATGCCCAGCCCAAGGTTGGTTGTTTTTGAGATGGGGTCTTGCTGTGTTGGCCAGGCTGGTCTTCAATTCTTAGGTTTAAGTGAGCTTCCTTCCCGCTCCCAAAGACTAAGACTCCAATTGTGTACTATGCTGGCTCTCTAGAACATCATTTTATGTTAGGGACTCAACCATCTGAGAACTGTGCTATCCTTGGGGGCCCACAGACCTGATACAGAGGCGCTACAAAAGGTAACATACTCCATGGAAAATATGAACAACTTTAAGGGAAAGTGTGAGCCACACAGGTCTGGACTTGTGGGGGGAGGGCCTTGGCCAGTACAAAGGCCCTGGGGTGGAAGTTGTCTGGAGTGGATGGGAAGTCAGGGAAGTCAGCAGAGGCCAGTGTCTACAAGGTAGTGGTGGTGGGGGAGCTGAGTCAGAAGTGACCAAGCCAGATAATGTAGAATAGGTCAGGGGCTTGGGCGGGTTCTCAACAGAGTAGGCATGTGATCTTTTTTCTTTTAATATGAGACTGGAGTATTGAACTCAGGTCCTTGTGCTTCCAAGGTAGGCATAGTACCACTTCAGCTAAATCCTGGCCCAAGGCATGTGATCTTAAGTGTTGTGGTGAGATTAATGGTGGCCTCAAAAAAAAAGTTTGACTTAGGCATAACCCCTGGAACTTAAACAGTAACCTTATTTGGAAAAATTAGATGTGATTAAATTTAGGATCTTGAGCTGAGGTCATCTTGGATTAACTGTATGGGCTCAACCCCAGTGACAAGGGTCCTCATGAGAAACTGCAGGGAGGACACAGAAGGCCATGTGAGCAGTGATGTGGCAGCCCGGGAATGGCTGGGGCTGCCGGAAGCAGAGGGGTAAGAAATGGCACTGCTCTTGCACCTCTGGTTGAAGGACACCCTCCCCACACCTTGGGTGGAGACTTCAGCCTCCAAGGCTGTGACAGAACTCATTGTGTGGTGCAGGGAGCCCCGTTTGTAAAACAACTCATGGGGCCACAGCTTCTCTGGTTGTGGGAACAGACTCGGGAGCTCAGGGGGAGGTCTGGATGGGGGGGACTGGGTGGGGGACACCCTAGGGGGTCTCAGGGAGGAGGGTGCAGGGTAAGACAGCCAAGGGAGGAGAATGAAGAACATGCGGATTCTAGGTTCATTCCGGAGGTGGAGTGGATGAGATTCCCAGACTGGGTGAGGTGGGAGAACAGGAAAGATATCCAAGGTGACTCCAGGGGTTTGAGCCTAGGGAAAAGCAGAGACAAGGTTCTCTGCTTCTGAGAATGTGGGGTGCAGGAAGTGTGTCCCCCCCCTGCCCACAGGATACCCTCAGGCCCTATAGTTTGGGGCCCTGCCTGCCGGGTGGTGTGAAACCACAGCCCGCAAAAAAGAAGGAAGCAAAATGTGCTGGGCTTCTGATTCAGGACTCGTGCGCTGGGTCACAGGTCTCAAGGGTGGCAGTTCAGATTGGACAGTTGAGGGTTTAACCTTCTCTGAGCCCACTTGGTCTCCACCCTCTGGAGGGCTGAGGATCCAGTGGGCTCAGCTCTGCAGACCTGGCTAACGAGGCTCCACCTCTGATAGAAGGGGAGATAGACAGCGGTGACATCACGTTTGCTGGGAGTGTCCACCCCGGGCACAGCGCGCGGTGAGCCCTGGATATGTGCCGCTTGCTGGGTGACACCAGTGTCTGGGACCCCGAAAGCCATACATTGCAGATAACAGATGGCATCATAAATGAGTGTGCACCTCTCAAACAGCTGAAGGCGATGTGACTTATTCCTCTACCCACACTGGAATCACTCTGTATATATCGGTTGAAATAAAAAAAATGGAAGAGTAGGGCCGGGGATTCAGCTCAGTGGTTCCAGCGCCTGTCTTGCAAGTGCAAGGACCCAGGTTTGATCCCCAGTAACCACATACAATACTGGGTGTGGAGACTCATGCCTAGCAGCAATCAGTACCACATACCACAGTGCCGGGCATGGTGGCTCACACTTGTAATCCCAGCACTTGGGAGGCAGAGGCAGGAGGATTGCTGTGATGTGAGTTGGAGGCTGAGCTCAGGGCCAGCCTGAACTACAAAGCGAAAACCCTGTCTCAAAAAACAAAACAAAACAAAACAAAAAATTGGAAGAGTAAAATGGGAAATGTGTGTGTGCACAATAATGGGGATTGAACTCAGGAACTTTAAACTACACCTCCAGCCCTTCCTTTTTATTTTGAGACAGGGTCTCTTGAAGTTACTAAGTTGCCCATGCTGGCTCTGACTTGGGCTCTTTCTGTCTCAGCTTCTCAGAATGCTGGAATTACAAGCACAAGCCACTACACCTCGGTTTTTGTTTTTGTTTTTTTGAGACAATGTCTTGCTTTCCTGAAACTCAGAAAAATACCTAGGCTGGGCTGGAACTTGCGATCCTCCTGCCTCAGCCTGCAGAGTGCTGTGATCAGAGGTGTGCACCACTATGCATGACTTAGAGTAAAAATGATGAAAAAAGACGCTCTCTACAGATGTCTCCCTGGACTCAGTGAAGCTTATTCTACCTACAATGATAAGCAGCGGGGTGCAAAGCCCAGAGCAGGGGAGAAGGTGCAGACCGTGCAGGTCAGGGGGGTCTGGCCTGAAGAAGGGGAGCAGGGCAAGGTCAGAGTGGAGCAGTGGCTGGAGTCATGCTAGGTGCTGCTGAGGCTTCTGCACAGCAAGGGACAGGCCATACACGCCACAGGAGACACAGAATCAGCAGGACTTACACACAATTCAAAACAGAAACGACGTCATGTGTAAAGGAGGTGATTTTCACTTCATGAGGCAGAACTTCTTGGATGGAACAAGCATTACTCCAAAGCCAAGTCTACAGAAAACAACAAAACATTGATTTGCAAACTGCTTTCTTTTTTTTTTTGTAAAGCAATAAATCCTTTCATTTTATTTATTTATTTTTTGAGACAGGGTCTTGCTTTGTAGTTCAGGCTGGCCCTGAGCTCAGCCTCTAACTCACATCACAGCAATCCTCCTGCCTCTGCCTCCCGAGTGCTGGGATTACATGTGTGAGTCACCACGCCTGGCACTGTGGTATGTGGCACTGATTGCTGCTGGGTGTGAGTCTCCACACCCAGTATTGTATGTGGTTACTGGGGGGATCGAAGCAGAGTCCTTGTGCTTGCAAGACAGGTGCCGGAGATTCCCCGCCCCTTAGATCCTTGTGTTCCTCCTGCCTCAGCCTCCCATGCTGGGATTACAGGTGTGTGCCCCTATGTAAGATTTTTAGATGTGCTCTAAAACGTTGCCTAGATTCAGCTTGATTTTGTTATCCTCCTGCTTCAGCCTCCTGAGTGCCTGGGATCGCAGGATGCACCACCATGCTTGGCCAAAGTGGACTCTTGATCCCATGTGAAGTGGCCCGTGGGGCCCTTTGCCTGCCATTATAGCTTTGGTGTCCCTTTCTGGACTCAAAGCCCTGTTGCAGACCCCAAGACTCCATGAAGCCCAGCTCCAGAGTTCCATGGCCTTCTAGGTACCTCCCTGAGCTGTCTCTGGACCCCTCACATCCACCCATCATGTTCCCAACTACTCTTACCATCTCTCCTAAGCCAGGTCATTTCAGGGCCAGCTATCCCACTCATTCTTCAGGTGCCACCTGTCCAGGAAGCCTTCCTGGAATCCTTCAGCCCGGGACTAGTCCTCGCCCCGCGTACCTCGTCCAGCTGAGGATCCCAGCTCTAAACTGGCCCCCGACCTTCCTCCCCCCAGCCTCCTCTCAAGCCTTCCAGCCCACGCCTCAATCTGAATTGGACTTACTCCTCCCCTGCTCAAACCTTCTGAGGCTCCCCAGTGTCCCAAGCATAACCTAGCTCCTCCTTGTACTCCCAGGGCCTCAAATGCTCCCCACTAACTCTGCCAGTGAGTCTGTGGTTCACCCCATCATGATGCGTCACATCTGGCCACAATGAACATCATTCGGTTCCTTGAACCCAAACCATACATTTGCCACCAGGCCTCTCGCAGCTGCTCTGCGCAGCACGCCTTTCCCTCCTTCCCACACTGCTCAGTCCGCTCAGCTCTTGTACGATCTCCTCCAGGAAGCCCAGATGCCCAGGGTGGTTTAGGCACCTCCACCTGCATTCCACAATTCCCCCCACTTTCCCCATCCCATCCGCCCGGAAACGCCTGTGGCCGCCTGGACCCAGTCAGTCCTAAGCTCTCTGGGCTGTCACTGCCAGGGATAAGACTGTCTTCCCCCCTGGGCGATGAGCCCCAGGAGGGCAGGGTTGGTTTGTTTCTGTCACCACTGTGCCCCCAACTTACTGGTTACTCTCTGGTCTAAAAACTGGAGCTACAGCATAGAACATGAGCCACAGTGGTATATGCTTGTAATCCAAGCACTCGGGAAGATGAGGCAGAGGACTGCGAATTCCAACCCAGTCAGGCAACTTAATGAGACTGTTGTCTGAAAATAAAAAAGAAAGCTAGGCTGAGGAGACATGTATTTCAGTGTGAAGGCCCTGGGTTCAATCCCCAGCAGTGCTGTCCCTCCCTTCCTCTCAAGATGACATTCTCCTGAAAGGACTGTGAATGAGTGACATTTATGATATATGTCTTAGGGAAAAATAAAGTAGGAGAGGGGGACAGAGGCAACACAATTGAAAATGGGTGATGTCCTTGCTCAACTACAAAACAAGTCTGGGACGAGGTGCACTATTATCCCTGCTGTTCAGACAGGAGTCAGGTCTCAAGGACAACATCTGCTCAGGGTACGTAGCACGGGTGGCTCGGATGGAAATTTGAAACCAAGTCAGTTCTGTCCCAGGACAGGACATTGTTGACCCAACTCATGAGCAAATAAGGAAATCCACCCGCTGGGGGCAGCACAGCCCAGGCCTGTAATCCAGAGACTTGGGAGGCTAAAGCAGAAGGATCACAAGTTCAAGAACAACCTGGACAATTTAAGAGATCCTGTTTCAAAATTTAATGCAGGCTAGGGACATAGCTCAATAGTATAAGACTTGCGTAGCGCTTGCAAAGCTCTTAGTTCAATACCCAGCACCACAAAAAGCCAAAGATAAAACAAAACAAAAAACCTCAAAGCCAGAGAGGTTGAGTTACTGGTACCAGAGGACACAGCCAGGAAAGCGTCAGCCAGGATTTGAACTCGGGCTGCTCAGAGTCCTAGGGACAGGTCCTCCTTGCCAGCTGCTTGTCTGTTTATGAGTGGTAGCTCCACCATTCCGGGAAAACAGCTAAGCCAGTGGAGGCTTAGCCTCTCAAAACCCTCAAGTGTGCTGGAGCTCTCCGCAGCACTGTGCAAATGTAAAGGATACTGGCGTGCAGCGGGAAGAGGTTTCTGGCTCTTCCCAAAAAGGCTGCCACTTGCCAACCCATCCTCAGTAGACAATCTGGAGCTGCCGCCGCTTGGCATGATGACTTCGTGTCACAGCAGATTCCATCTCTCCTCCGCGCCAAATCCTCCTGTGGCTCCCTCACTTGGAGGAAAAGCCAGTCTTCTCCACAGCTCACAAGACCCCACAACACATCCCGTCTCTCCTCCTACTCCTCTCTCCCCTCACTGGCTTCCTTGCTGGTCCTTAACTATCCCAAGTGTGCTCTAACCTCTGCATTTGCCTTTTCTTCCTACAGTATGCCTTCCCCAGATAGCCACGCCACTCTCTTTGCCAAGTCTTTGTCAGTGGCCACTTCCTTGACTCCTTATACAGGCTACAAGTGCAGCTGCGTCAGCAAGTACTTGCGTAGCCCTGCAAGGCACCGTGTCCAATGCCCAGTACCACAAACAACTGTGACTGTGGACCCCCCTTCTGACACACCAGATACTCTTACTACATACACTGTTGTCTCTTACCCCTATGAGAACGCAAACCCTATGAAGCCAGGGATTTTTGTTTTGTTCATTGATTTGTTCCCAGTGCCTAGAAAAATGCTGGGCACATAGTACATGCTTAAGAAATATGTGTTGAATGAAAAACTTGTGGTTTCATTTCCATATTCGAGATGTGCTAAGTGAGGCACAGGGAGAATAAGCCACATGCACAAGGTCATGCAGTTCTGTAAGTACTAAGAACCAGGGTGGGAACTCAAATGGTCCAGCCTCCAGGCACACTAACCACTGTGGCGCACTGCCTAAAATAAACCGAATGACTCACGTATTTCCACCTATGGAATCAGGACTGCTGGGGCCTGTCCCATCTCTCTCTGTACGCCCAATTCTAGAAGTTCAGAAGGATCTGAGTCTATACTACATAGGGCCTCCTCTTCCAAGCCCTCTTCGACTCCCACAGTAGCTCTTATTTAGGGAGTATGAGTGTGTGTGACTCAGGCCAAGATAGAGGGTTAAGTGTTAACAAACAAGCTTGATGGCGGCTAATGGGTCACTAAGGTATGGCTAGTGGCAGAGGAGCAGGCAACAAGGCAATTCAGGGGTGGCAGAACTGCTGTCACAGAGGAAGATGCCAGGGGAATGGTGAGTGCAGGTGGGGGCTGGGGAGATTGGGTGAGGGTGACATGTTCACTAACAATATTAGCTCCAAATGCCAGGTCAAACTGAGGGCATGACAAGAATAAACTAGCAAGATCTTCACATTCGCCCCTTAAGGGGTGTTTTCCCTTGCATTTTACATTTGAGGACGTTGAAGCCAGGCTTGAGAGAGGCTTGCTCAGTTGGCCAAGTTACCCAGGGTTTGGAGGTGGAGCTGGATGGTGGCACAGCCCAGGGCCGTGGGCCCTAGTACCTGCTCATATGTGAAACCTGACACAGGAAAGGAAAGGATGGAAATCTGGAGGGAG
>PVIR01023554.1:0-26924 GCA_004026965.1 Petromus typicus | reverse complement strand
TTATGTATTGAATATGGGTTATGTGTTGGATTTGGTGCTTTTCTGGAAACAGAAATGACCAGACCTTCTCCCCTGCACTCTACCGGGTGTCTTGTGACTGAAGGGTACAAGCATCAGCATTTGCGTTTGCTGCTAATTACTTCCTGGTTGCTTAGCGAAGTTCCCACTTTTCCTCAGTCTCACTGTGTCATCTACAGAACTTTGCCCACTGTGCCCACTTTCTCCTTCCTTCCAGTATGTTCCTTTTGCCTCCAGGAAGGCAGACGAGGCAGCTGGGAAAAGAAAGGGCTGAGATGGAGAGAAGCGATGGGAACTTTACTGAATTTAAACAGAGCACGAAGAATGAAACTTTCATTTTAAAAAGATGATGTTAAAAACACATAGGATAGGGCCGGGGAGTTAGCTCAGTGGTTCCGGCGCCTGTCTTGCAAGCGCAAGGACCCAGGTTCGATCCCTGGTAACCACATACAATACTAGGTGGGGAGACTCACCCCAGCAGCAACCAGTACCACATACCACAGTGCCGGGCGTGGTGGCTCACGCCTGTCATCCCAGCACTCGGGAGGCAGAGGCAGGAGGATTGTGATGTGAGTTTGAGGCTGAGCTCAGGGACAGCCTGAACCACAAAGCGAGACCCTGTCTCCAAAAACCCTAAAAAAAAGAAAAAGAAATAAACTTCATCATTTATGACAATGTTTAAATTAAATAAGCCTGCCACAGAGAGATTCATAACGTATGAATCTCTTACAATAATTCCACTTACATCTGGAATGTAAAATTTCTGAACTCATAAAGTAGAGTAGATGGCAGTCAGGAAGGCTTAGAGGGGATGTCAAGGAAATGTCAGTCAGTCGGATGCACAAAGTATCAGCTACCTCAGAGGAATAAGCTCAAGAGACTATTTTACAGCATGGTGACTCTAGGTAATAATAATCTATTTTAATCCTGAAAATTGCTAAAAGAAATTGCTTTAAGTGTCTTCCCCACAGAAACATGGTAACTATGGGAATCATTTTGATGATTAGCTCTACCTATTCTTTAATATATATTTCAAAATATCATATTTTACATGATAGATATAGATGTTTACTTGGCATTTAAAAAATGAACAAATTTTTAAAATCATTTCCATCAAATGCTGAGAGTCAACAAAACTCTCAGCTTAATTTTGAACTACTTTAATGTTCTCTTCTATGTACATTAATAATTATCATGGATAAGTTAATTTTAGCAACATATGAACTTATCTTAGATTAATTATATAGAAAAAACGTTTGTACGCCCTACTGCAGCTTCAGCAATATTTTTGCAAGGAGTGAGGAACTACAACACTGTGATTTTTACCCTTACTGTATCAAGCAGTGTTATGCATTTCATGTCAGTGAATGTAATTATGTTACAAAATGTGATTAACCAATGAGAGACATCCCTTGAGTTGACAGATGCTTCATCATCAACTTTCCCTTCCTTAAAAAATGTTAAAATAAAAATTATTCTTTACTAGTAGAAATTTGTTATTTAAAGCAAATAAGAAAACAACATACAGGATACGCAAGTAAGATATCAAGTGAGAAGACACTGTATTTTACTTAAGAAACCCTAAAAGATTCAGAAAAATGCAATCAGAAATTGAAAAAGTTAAAAATGGAAAGTTGAAACAAACTCAAATTAATAATAATCATCTCTTTTATTTAATCCCCTTGAAAGTTTTGCACACACCACTAAGAAGTCACATTCACAGATTTAGTTTCTGAAAGCTCAGCATCAGTCTTTTCAAGACACCAGGACACGAAGACCTCTACACAAACACTATGCCACGGTCAGTGGAAGAGGTGGACTTTTGCTCCTTCACTGGGTCTTCAGGCATCCGAAAGGCTGGATAAAAGCCATAAGTGGAAGAATGTTATTTTTCTCTTTATAGACACTATAACTTGATGAATGTATTACATTATGATACACACTGGCTCACTTATATTAAACATGTACTATCCACTGGGAGCAGAAAAACAAATGCAACCTATTTTATAATTTAGTGTACATCAGAATCATTTTTATACTATGGATATACACTCGGATTAATAAAGGTCATTTTTATATGATTCTGAAGTAGTATGTAGTGATTTTTAAGGAAGCAGTAACTTCATCTTTCTCACATCAGAAACTATTCAAGTGTTTGTGCTGTAAGTCAAAAGTTCTTCATAATGCTTATTTTATAATGCTGTTAGAATTAAATATACATGTATACATATATATATTTCTCTATACACATACATAAATATACATGTATATATTATATCTAGCATAGACATAAACACTGTATTTGTTAAGCATAGCCAGTAACATAGCATTGTAAGTGGAATCACATTACATGTTAGGGCTTTTCCCTTTTTATTTGACTAAATCACAGTTTTTTCAGAAACCATTTCATTAATTGACATCGCTTTGATTTCAGGATTTTTCCCACTACTAAGAGCACTGGAAAGACAACACCTTCAGAGTATGACCTTACTTCAGTTATACGGAAAAAGGCTATTAGCTATATTCTAATATCTTCTAAAATCTTCATCATAGCATGCATTACACAACTACAAATACCTAATACATCTCATATTTCTTCTGACATAATCCCTGTAATAATTTTACAATATTTATTCACCTGTTACTTACTCAGTGTGTTCTGAGGTCCTGGATGTACTTTTGCTACTGCTTAGCATAAATATGTAACTTCTAAAAGGATGATACATTCACCAAAAGCTGTTATACATCTTGACTGTGGGTGTGCGCTTATAATCAAGTGCAGACACACAGAAAAACAAACGTCAAAATGTGGTCACTTCTTGTAGAGCAAGAGAGGCTGTTTGTGCCCCAAAGGGACACCCTGTTTAAACAGTGAGGAACACATCCTCTCCCTTACCTCAATGGGTTATAAATTCCCATTCTCATCACTGTGTCTCAAGGTGGCTTCCGTATCTGTTCCAAAAACAGAAAGGTATTTAGACACTGAACATAGTCCAATAACATTAAAGCCGTGTGACTCCTTGGCATTTTCAAGGAGGAAGAAAATTACTGAGAGAAACAGCAAGTGACTGAGAAGCACTCTGAGCATCCGAAAGGACCATCCCCACAAGCAGGCGAGCAGGCACACGTAGGCACCAGACATCTTTATGAGCCTTTCTATATGTTTCCCAAAGTCGCAACAACAAGTGCCACATCCATTGGATTGAACAGTGAGGCAGCCTGTCACACAGCTAAGACACCTTCGCGCAGTAAGGGCCATGAGCACAGGGCTGTTTCCCCCCAACCCACAGTTACACTGCTGCCCATCGGACTCAGGGCACTGGTACGAGGCGGAGGCTAAAGGCCAGAAAAGCAGTAAGATGCAGGAGGAGAAATATGGGCATCGGCAGTGATGGTCCGTCCTCTTGGAATAAAGATGCGGAACACTGAAGCTTTTATGCTTTTGAGAAAAATATAGCAAAGTATCAAGCTCAGGAAAGGAAGCAGAAAGGAAATAATGGAAGCAATTGTGCGGAAAGATGCAGGTCAAGAGGACACAAGACAGTAGACATGTGGGCTGGCTGCCTCTAGACAGCGGCTGGCCAGCAGGAGGAGGACATACCACGAACCGTGTCCAGGAGTCCCACTGAATGAGTGGACTTTATTTGTCCTGAGCCCCGAATCCACATGAGTCAAAGAATACTGTCATTTGTTTCACCATTAGTGACATTTTACTATCTACACACATCTCATGACACATGTTGTGTACCTTAAATATACACAACAATTATCCCAACACAAAGAAAATGTAAAATGTCACCATTTTTGTTTTAATAAAATGAAGTCCAAGTTGTAACATTTTCTTTTTTTTTTTTTTAAGGTTTTTTTTTTGAGACAGGGTCTCGCTTTGTGGTTCAGGCTGGCCCTGAGCTCAGCCTCCAGCTCACATCACAGCAATCCTCCTGCCTCTGCCTCCCGAGTGCTGGGATTACAGGCGTGAGCCACCACGCCTGGCACTGTGGTATGCGGTACTGATTGCTGCTGGGCGTGAGTCTCCACACCCAGTATAGGTATGTGGTTACTGGGGAATCGAACCCTGGTCCTTGCGCTTGCAAGACAGGCGCCGGAACCACTGAGCTAACTCCCCGGCCCCGACATTCTCTTGCATGGTTATTGGTACCTCTATCAGAAGCAACATGGGCCTGTTAGGCTAGGGGCCTCCATATGGTTACAATATATTTTGTTCTCTAAAATCAATTTTCAGTTCATTACAGCCTTTCCCTCTTGCATGCATCACACTCTTCTTATGACAAGTTTCAGATCTTATTCATTAAAGTAGAATATTCTGTGTTGATCACAGACAGCTGTCTGAGCCCCCCAGCTATTGACTCTCAGAGAGCCCACTGACCGAAGGAAGTCGGTGTGTCCGGATCTTCTGCCTTCAGGTTAGAATTCATCTCTTCGTATCGAAAGCGGTGGACAAAATGTTCTCCTCTCAAGAAAACTGACAATGGAAGTCTGGGGTTACAGATCAGCGGACCACAGAGTAAACCTTTTGTCTTTTCTTTGTGCTTTTCTCGAC
Organism: Petromus typicus; assembly: GCA_004026965.1. Taxonomy (NCBI): domain Eukaryota; kingdom Metazoa; phylum Chordata; class Mammalia; order Rodentia; family Petromuridae; genus Petromus; species Petromus typicus. The sequence continues at coordinate 22,345 of PVIR01023554.1, read as the reverse complement.
AATGAAAAGCGGACCTAATCTTTATCCATCCTGTTGTTTCTGTGTGTGCCCTCAGAATGCTACACACATGGATGAAATAGACACAGGCCAAACTGGCCTTGGTGTCACCATGTAACAACCACCCTTCCCCACATAGACAGCCAGGCCTTCCTAATTCTCTGGATGGTTTTGTAAATTTCTCCAAAAATATTTACTTTTCTTTTCATCTCACTATAAAATCCTTTTGATCTTTCACCTTGACTCTTTCAAAATACCATTCCTGTCAGTTCTGTGGTCCTCCTTCAGCCCTTCAGATGTTCTGCTGTCAGAAGATCTCCCTAGAAGTTAGCAGTCTTTGTACTTCCCTACTTGATACGCCTATGTCTATGACTCATCTTACCAATAAGTATAAGAGCTTTGTGTTTTGTTTCTGCTGGCAGGCTGCTTCTGTCCTTATGTCTCACTTTCACTTCAGAACAACAAACGTGCCGTCATTTACACTCCTTGACATTTTCCCATCGGTCCTTGTCTCTCCCTAGAATGCACCTTGAACACTTCTTCGAACTCCTATCTTGGCACCTACTTCCTGTTCATTTGGTACTTCAAGCTATTTCTGTTTATCCCAAGAAACTCTTATCCTATAGACACCTTAGAAACACCACAATTGGGCTCCGACCTGTAAGCCTTGGGATCTGTCTCTCCTTCAAAATCCATGTGAGGAATCCAATGAGGAGGGCCAACAGAACGATTCCGAAGATCACCGCAACAATGAGACCCTTCTTATGACCTAAGAAATAGGCATTGAGAGATGACGATGCCTGGGCTGATGAATGACCTGAGTCTTAGTTACTAAAATCTCTTTCCTCCGGTGCAGGATCCCTCAAGTAAATCCAAGTTCTCAGGACTCCTTTGGACCCAAACTCTCTGAACAAGAAGGAAGCAGCTGGCTGGCCCTGTGCTCGTGAGCCCCACGCTGTACCTGGTAACGATCCTCGTGATTCTGATGTTCCTGGGAGGGAAAAGAGAAAGATGGCATCAGGCGGTAACAGTAAACATTCCTCACCGCTCTGGATAGAAAGAGCAGACTGTCTCCCCACCACATCCCTGGACCCCGATGCCCTGCCTTGTAGGAACACTGGTATCAGCCGTCTGAGGTTTCCCTGGTCCCTGGAACTGACCTGGAAGGCACTGGACTGCAGCGTCTTCCTTGTGCCCGCAGTCACTGTGCCCCCACCGCTCGTGGGCGCAGTCCCACAGAGAAGACTCGTTTCCTCTGCACTTCACGTGGCTGAGCCACACGGGGCCAGTGCCCTGACCAAAAGCTGCCTCTTTCAGAGACCTCACAGCCTGGCCACAGCCCAGCTCCCGGCAGACCACCTGAGCATCATACAGGTCCCAGGAGTCGTCACACACGGTCCCCCAGGAGCCACCATGCCAGATCTCCACGCGCCCGGAACACTGGGCAGCTTCTTCATGATCTTTAAGTCTTAACTTGCCTGAAAAATTGGAGACACTTGGATTATTTCTGAGAAGATTAAGTCTTCCAAAAGACTACAGGAGAAATGAGAGATTTAAAACCTTGTATTTTAAAGTCTGTTTTAAAGTTTATTTCATGTGCAAAAGTTTTAAGAGTTTGCATTGTTTACAAAATTTGTCTCCTGTGAAAGAGCATGTCTCTCCAGCAGTTGTGTGTATTTCAGCCTCCCCATCCTATACATAAGAATCACAATGCAGGGCCGGGGATTTAGCTCAGTGGTTCCAGCGCCTGTCGTACAAGTGCAAGGACCCAGGTTCAATCCCCGGTACCACATACAATATTGGATGTGGAGACTCACACCCTTGAGCAATCAGTGTCACACACTACAGTGCCAGGTGTGGTGGCTCACGCCTGTCATCCCAGCACTCGGGAGGCAGAGGCAGGAGGATTGCTGTGATGTGAGTTTGAGGCTGAGCTCAGGGCCAGCCTGAACCACAAAGTGAGACCCTGTCTCAAAAAACCTAAAAAAAAGAATCACAATGCAACTTTTGAACATGTCAAAAGCACAAAATCAATACTGTAATTGTGAAGAGGCCGCTTTTCTCAGGTAGGCAAGAGATGATCTACTGAATGGGGAAGCACTTTTTGCCAGCTACTCCTCCAAGGACTGACATGTAGAATATATAGAACTTACAAAAACCTGGATACCTCAAATTTAAAGCTTCATTACAAAATGGGCATCAAAATCAATAGATATTTCTCAGATGAAGAAATGCAATTGGCCAGTAAGTATGTGAACTTGAGGTGAGATGTTGTTGATTTTGACCTCTGCAAAATCTTTGTGCTGTATTTAGGTATCAGTTTCTGAGGGTGATGTTTAGAAATTTTCAGTGGCATTTGTGGATTTGATTTTGCCTTCAGCTGCAGATTTTTTGCTTTATGTGGTTGGGTGTTTTGTTTAGTAAAATGTATTAGCCACTGTGGGTTGCTGTTGAAGAACCGCCTTTTATATCATAATATAATCACTGTATTCCTTCTTTGTACTGAGGTACAAGTAGAATAATGTCAAAATGACAGTTTCAGCATGTTTTATTGAATCAATCACACACTATTTATCTATCTGCATAACTTTGTATTTGATGTGTGTTTTTATGTTTTCCTTACATTTGTTGTATTTTTCTGAATTATTTGTATACTTTTAGAATGGCTTTTTTGTTTTGTTTTGTTTGTTTTTGCTTTTGAGACAGAGTCTTGCTTTGTAGTTCAGGCTGGCCTTTAGCTCAGCCTCAAACCAACAGCAATCCTTCTGCCTCTGCCTCCCAAGTGCTGGGATTACAGGCGTGAGCCACCATGCCCGGCACTGTGGTAGGTGGTGCTTACTCATGCCCAGTATTGTTGTGTGTGGTTACCGGGGATCGAAACCCGGCCCTTGCACTTGCAAGACAGGTGCCAGAACCACTGAGCTAAATCCCCGGCCCTAGAATTGGTTTTATAAAAGCAATTTGTAAAGCAAACCAAGCAGACAAGAGCCTGGGAAAATGCCAAGTACATCACAGTTTGGAGAGATATAGAAGTAGAAAATATTGCAGGATTAATTTTGTTGCTGCTTTTTTCTTTCATCAGTCTAGCAAGATAATACTTGAATATTATTTGATACCATATATATATCCTGCTACACCATACAGATAGAATCGGAGTTACTCAACCTTCACTCACCCTGCTTAATAAAGCCTAAGAAGTAAGGTGATGAGGAGATAGGAAAACCTGGCGTAGAGCGAACACTCACTGCCACAGGTGATCCGGGTCTCCTCGGCGGGGCTGGCCAGTCTCCGCCTCCACGGAGAGGACATGCACTGCCACAGTGTCTCAGTTGCTGCTGGACACTGCACACTGTCCACCCACATAGGCCTGGCTGCCGTTTGGTCTGACGATGCTGGTTCGATGGTTCCCATGTCTCCACAGCCGAGCTGCTTGCATGCGACCCCCACGGTGGCCGTGGACATGTTACTTCTGCCAACGCTGCCCCACTCTCCACTGTAAAACACTTCCAGACGTCCTGAGCAGGGGTGTTGGCTGTCTTCCCCAGCGAGCCTCAGGGACATAAACTCTGAGATGAAATACGGAATTAGTAGCTTCACACTTTTTGAAATTTGGGAGAATTTCTGCCTTTCCTCTGATGTGAGAAAAGCTTAAAAAATAGATGATTTAGAGGTCCCATTTGACCTGGTCATTGCTCTGCTAGGTATATACACAAAAGAATTAAAAGAGTCCTATCACAACAACATATGCGCACTCATGTTTATAGCAGCTCAGTTTGTGATTGCTAAATCTTGGAAACAACCCAAATGTCCATCAACTGGAGACTGGATAAAGAAGATGTGGTTCTTTTATAGAATGGAGTATTATTCTGCCATTAAGAATGATCAGATTAAATCATTCATACTCAAACAGATGTACCTTCAGGACATCCTCATAAGTGAAATAAATAGATCACAGATGTGTAAATATCATATCTTTTCTCTGGTATGAGACATTAGTTGTAGTATGTATTTGATATTGTGAAATAGAAAATATTTAAAAGGAAAGAGGGTATGGGGTAAAAAACAAGAGGAAAAAGAATGTGACAGTAATAAAGAAAATAGGAAACAAAGCTTAAATATAGGGGGTGGGGGTTGTAGGGCGGGGAGGAGAAGAGGAAAAAATGAGAAGTCATGTCATATTCTGGTACAAACTCTCAATGTTGGATGCATTGATGATGTGTGTTTATAATGTACCAATAAAGATTTGAAATTTTAAAAAGTAGATGATTTGTCAATTACTTGTATTTTTTAGTAACATTGGATGATTTAGCTCACCTTAGTGAAATATAGTGTTTATTATATGTATATTTTCTGATTTCCTAATCTTGGATTTTGTTGTTTCATTTTTACTCTGAATCTGTTTGTTAATGCTGTCAGTGATGTTTTCCAGATCCAATGAAGACCTCAGAGCTCTTTTTTTAATTCACTAGTTTGGGTTTTCTAACTTTCTGTACCCTCAGGGATCCTTCTTTATTCTTGTTTATCTGTAATCAATATGTAGAAGTCGTGCATGCTGTAGGGGTAGAGTATGATATTTTAATACTTGTATACATGTTTTGTGATCAAAGCAAAGTATTGCCACATTCATCTCCTCAAATGTTTATCACTTCTATGTTTCTTTTCCCTTTTCTGACAAGTCTTTAATTGTTAAAATTTAGTGAGACACAGGTACTATAACCAATATTCTCTGTATATTGTCTTAAGATAAAATACAGTAAGTCCTTGGCTTACAAACACCCAGATTGTAATCTTTCACCTGTAGGCACAGACCTCATGTTATGAACATTGGTAGATGTGAACAAACTGTGGACCTGGCTCACATGTCTGCTGGACATCATCAGCGCGGTGCTGCTGTGTGCTCACCAAGCAGTGCCATGGTGTCAGCAGTTCGGGACGGTCAGCGACTCACTGCATTTGGGGGTGCACTTGCTTCTTTCTGTGCTTCACGTTGGATATTGGTGTCAAAGGCATGTAAGACTCCTTTTGTTGGACTTAAGAAAGAATCCAGCTTACAAGCATTCTCCCAGGATGAAACTTATATATCAGTTGGGGACTTACTGTATTTCCTTTTTTGAAACTTCAGAATTTCTGTGTATATCCTTCACTAGATTTATGTCCTTAACTAGGAATCAGTCATTCTGGCTGCAAAAATGCTCCTCGACCATGTATTATTTTCCTGTATCTATTACAATTAAAGATATTTGTTCTATTTCACAACAGCTTCTAAAGCTCATCCTATATATAAGGCAAGAGCAGTGACCACTTAAGACAGTTCTTGCTGCTATGGGAAAGGAGTCTTATTTACCTCCTTGAACAGCTACTGCAGCATGATGATTCTCTTTGACTCTGTAAGAATGATGTGTGGAATTCATTTCTTTTTGATCCTTGAAATCTACTGTGATATTATGATGTTTATCAAGTGGTTAACTGTAATTCTTATGGAATATCCAGTTCTATATGTATTCATAAAATAATTTCATTATTGAAATCTCCAGAATAGCCAATATGGTTTCTGGATTTGACTTTTTATATTATACAACCTTGCAGTCAAGGTAGCACTAACTTGCCAAACTCCTGTTTTGGGGATCTTAATTCTGACTGTTATCTCCTTGAATGTGAATTTCAGGGAAATCTTTCAAATTATTGTAATTTCCTCCACTACCCTTTGTTCCATCTCATTCTCTTTTATGTAATTGTGACCAGGCTGATGTGCAAAATTTACCTGAGCAGATAACTCCTGCATCTTCTTTATGCCTGCAGTTATGCTGACGCCATCCGTGGGAATGGCACTGCCAGACATAGGCTTCTTTTCCATTGCAGTTTATCTCATCAAGCCAGATAGGTCCTGTTCCTTCCCCAAAGTGAGCAGAACCAGTAGCATTAATGGCCACTCCACAGCCCAGCTGTTTGCACACTATGTGGGCATCTCTCAAATCCCAGCTGTCGTCACAGATGGTGCCCCAAGAACCCTCGTGGTAGATCTCTACTCTCCCAGCACAGCGACCTGATCCATTTACCAGGCGGATTTGACTCCTTTCTGGGAAAAAACCAAAATATTAATGAGAAAGGTTCTGAAGGACCGAGGTCATATTCAAGGTTGTTGGTCGCTGTTTCTCACCTAGGCAGGTGACGCCACCTTCCTGAGGGATGGTAGAGCTGGTTGGCACTGGAGATGACGCATTACATGGCAACATTCTCTGGGACTGGTTCCCTGCAAACACCCAAAGTTCCATCACAGAAGAGGCAAAAGTTTAGGGTGAAGAAGGGCAGCTAGTGGGATGTGACACAGATGAGCTGAGGACAGACATGGATTTTAAGAGAGGGGCTTGGGGGGGGGTCAACCAGGCGGGGAGTAAATCAATGCTTGGCCCATCATGCGCCCCTGATAGCAATGAGGTTCATGAACACTAAGTACTCATCCTCTAATAAAACCGCAAACGAGGTTGATATTCTGCCACACTCCTCATTCCCCTGAACATGAAGGGTGCCCTTTTAGTTTTCTTCTTTGGCACTGCGGGCACATCTGGTCAGAAGGGACACCACCACGGGAGGGGCTCGTCATAGGCTGTCCTTTCTCCTCTTACCCGAGCAGACGACAGAGGCCACCTGCCCTTCGGAACACAGCGGTGACCCTAGGGCAGTCATGGGGCAGTCTCCCACGTGCTCCTCAGTCCCGCTGCAGTGGAACATGTGCCTCCACACCTGGCCATCCCCTCTCCCGAAACGTGCTCCTTCTGAGGTAGAAAGGGCGATTCCACATTTCAGCTGCTGGCATACGACGTGGGCATCTTGCATGTGCCAGTGAGAGCCACAGAGGGAACCCCACACTCCAAGCACTCTGAGCTCCACTCTCCCCTCACAGGAGGACTTGCCACCCGCCAGGCGGATCTCTGCGTGTCCTGGAAGGAGACGGAGTTTTAGAAAGATGTCGTGACTCCTGAGCCCTTCTCCCCTCCCCACACAGGAACAGAGAGGAGATGGCCCGAGGCTCTCACTTGAGCAGACTACACCAACATCTCTGCTGTGGCCACAAATCCCATCTTGGCGAGGTGCGACTGGGCAGAGTGAAAGGTGGGACTCGTGTCCTTCGCACTGGAATTCCTCAGCCCAGATCTGTCCTTTCCCTTCTCCAAAGTGAGCTCCCCCTATGATGGAGACGACCGAGCCACACTCAAGTTCCCGGCACAAGACCTCTGCAGCTTCCAGAGAGAAGTCGGAATCACAGACGGAGCCCCACCTGTCACCATGCTTCACTTCAACACGACCAGAGCAGGGAATGTCGCCGTTGACCAGCCTGGGCTCCCTGTGGGCTGCAAAACAACAGCACTCCGGTAAGTGAATTATGTTTTCTTTCATGATAGGGCGAAGAAAGGAAGAAAGAATGGAGATGGTTGCCCAGGACAGGCAGTGATCCTCTTGTTCCTCTTCTGATTTCTGCCTTGATGCGGACATGGAAAATTCCAGATGCTTTTTCTAGGAAACTGTGGAGCATCTGTTTCTGCAGCCAACAGTCCCCACCCAGAAGCAACAGTTCTTTCCTTCTCGCATTCCACTTATGCGATCCACACACAAGATGTTGCTAGCTACTATCTGTCAGTTCTCTACTTACTGCAGCTGGAGTCCACCTCAATTTTTTTCCGTGGTCCTAATGTAAAATGTTTCGATATATTTCAGTTATCAAAAGAACAGGAGACTTTCTCTCACTGACATCTAGAATACTCAATAGGTCTAAATTTTTCTTCTCCATCTTTCTCCTTTCTGGTCCCCATTCTTCAATCTAACCTTTTGTATTAAAACTCTTTCTTTAGTTATAGTTGTTTTCATTGTTCTCTGTTCCACCGATATCTCTCATCTGTCAACACATTCATTTTTATACACACTTTCTCTTTACCTTTGTATGTACCTGTTTTGACATCTGAAATGTAAGCTGCTAATCCAAAGTAATGAAATATCTCAGAATTAATCTAACAAAGGAGGTGAAAAATTCCGCTCTGAAAACTACAGCACTCTGAAAAGGGAGATCGAAGAAGATATCACAAAATGGGACGACATCTCTTGTTCCTGGGTAGGAAGAACCAATACAGTCAAAAGCGCCACACTGCCAAAACTACTATATAGATTTAATGCAATCCTGATTGAAATCCCAACAGCATATTTCACAGAGCTAGGAAAAATAATCCAAAAATTCATCTGGAACCAAAAGAGACCTCGAATAGTGAAAGCTATTCTAGGCAACAAGGACGTGGCAGGGAATACCACAATCCCCACCTTGAAACTATGCTACAATGCCACTGTGATAAAAACCACATGGAGCTGCCAAAGAAACAGACCTAAAGATCCAGAGACAACTTCAGATGTGCTAAGCCACCCTGTCTTCGACAAAGGTGGCAAACTGGAGGAAAGATAGCCTCGTTAACAAATGGTCCTGGAAAAACGGGATTTCAACCTGCCAAAGATTAAAGCTGCATCTGTCTCTTTCACTATGCAATAAACTAAAATCAAGGTAGATTAAAGATCTAAATATTAGATATAATATCTAAATATTATTACATTAATAATATTATTAATAATGACATTTAATGATATATTAATAGTGACATTTAAGATCTACCTTAAATGTTTTATTATTTCAATCTTTTATGCCTCCACTGATTTCAAAACATTACTCAAATGCCAAAATCAGCAAAATATAAACTCCACCATAGAAAATGAATTGTAAGTTTGCTGAGACTCTCACAGCAGAATTTGTTCAGATATTTTCTGGTTTGATGACAGACCTAGTTACCTGCACCAATGTTTCTTTTCAGTTTCAAAAATATTGCTAGATGTTAATATTCTTTGAATTAAGCTTCTTTTTAATAGTAGATTAAAATCTTACCTGAGCAGGTAACTTGGGCTTCTTTAGAGGGACAGTCTCGTCCACCCCATTGCCAATTCTTACAGTCCCAAAGAGAAGTTTTGTTTCCAGGGCAGCTGTGTATGTGCAGCCATGTTTGTGTTGCTTTCGTGTTAGAGTACAGTATAGAGGCTGTCTGAACTGCGGACCCGCACCCCAGCTGTCTGCAGACGATGTCGGCTTCTTTCAGTGTCCAGCCTCTGTCACACACCTTCCCTACAAGTCTCTGAATTTCTACCTCCACTCTCCCAGCACAGCGGCTGCCTCCATCTGTGAGCCTCAGAGCCAGATCTGATCCATCTGCCAAAGAAATAAAGAAGTAGGCTATAGACTTCTCCTTCGTTTAGTAACTAAGGATAGTCTTTATATGGCTCCTTCCTAGATACTGAGACATTGGAAATTGTGGTTTAACCTCTTCCCCGATATTTAAAACAAAAAACAGCAAGTATAGTCCGTGAATTTGCTTACAATTCAAGGATATTTTAAAATGTCAATGGCTGCAAAACCGGAGCGATTTTGTCATAAATGAGAGTCCTGTAAAAATGTAACTCTGAACTGCAGGTAGATTTAGAATTTAAAGTGCTAGTCCCTAAAAGGATCCTAAATAATTATTATCGAGAACAGAATGAGAGAGACCTCTACACTACTGAATGAAGAATGTATCAAAGATTTTTCATCACAGTAACTTCCAGTGTCCAATTTGTTAGGCATTTCCATTGTTTCCACCTCCGAAGCTGTTCCTACGCTGAAAGAATAGAGGTCCTTCCCTGTGCATATCTCTTTTTGTTTTAACTTACCAGAACATGTCACACCAGCATCTTCACTGTGCTCGCAAAAATGTCTTCCCCACTCATTGTGTTTACAATACCAGATTGCAGACTCATGTCCCTTACAGGAGACAGCATCAAGCAGAATATTTCCAGACCCTTCGCTGGCGTTTCCACGACCCATGGAAGTGAAGGCAGTGGGACACCCCAGTTGCTTGCATGCCACATTGACATCGAAACTGTCCCAGCCGTCATCACACACTGTTCCCCATTCTCCTTGGAATTTCACTTCCAATCTTCCTGAGCATTTGGAGCTTCCGTCTACCAATCTCAGGCCCATGTCTGCTGCCTCTGTAACAGGAAACTACATTGGTTACAAGGAAACAAGACTAAGGGTGACTGTGAGTAGGTCAAAAGGGAGAGAAACACCTGCAGGTATAGAGCACCATGCCCTTCCACTGCAAACTACTGAAGACAGGAGGAGGATGTGTCTGTCAGGCAAGAAGACAGAACTCTCCAGCACAAAGAACCAGCCAGCATTCCAGAGAGGAGGTGCAGAGCAGGAATTGTATCTAACATCTGTTTGCTTCATGATCAGGGCGTTCAGTTACAGTTGCTCATATTTCTTGTTAGAATACATTTGCCTGTGTGTAGGTTCTATCCACAGACTCCATTCTGCCTCAGCGCTTCACACGCCTCCGAGCCTCTGACCACGCTGCCCGTCTCTACTGTCTGGTTCATGTCTCGTGCTTTCCCTTATTTTCCCTTCCTTTTACTCCCTCAGATCAGTATTTCTTAAAGAAAAAAAGACTTTGGCTCTGAAGAATATTCCATAATGTTAAAACCAACTCTTTTCCCCTCTATATTTTCAATTTCTTACAATTCTGTTTATTTTGAGTCTTCAGCACATATGAAGCAATTAAATTTATGAACCAGGGTGCCATGATAAATGCTTATATCGTAGTCTTAGCGTACATGAAGTCTGCACAGGAAACCAAAATGTTGGGAGGTTTTGGTTTTGGTTTTATCATTTGAGTCTGTGAATTTGAATTTAATGATTTGGCAAGGAACTAATGTAGCCAAAGTGGAGACATGTTACTTAGAGAATAAAAAAGAGCAATTTGCTATTTATTTATCTGTGAATATGGAGGATTCAACATAGAGCCTTCGTACTCAGCTACATTCTGAGATCTTTCTGCTTTTAATTTCATTTTTTAGACAAGTTCTCATTAAATTACTAAGTTGCCTACACTGGGTTGAAAGTTGCAATTCTTTTGCCTCAGGAAGAGTGCTTGTAATACTTGGCCACCATGCCAGTTTGGTTGTTCTTCCAACTGAACAAAAATAAATTTCCATGTAAGCTTTCTGCCTCACACATTCTCTCTTCTTCCCTCCTTTCTTCTCTTCATTTTCCTCTGTTCCCCTTTCCTCCCCTTCTTTCTCTTTCTCCTTTTGTTAAATCCTTCTTTCCTCATGACTCATGACCTAGAACTTCTAGAACTTCCTTCTAATTTCTGTCCCTATGAAGCCACAAATAATCAGAACTAGAATCTAAAACAAAGCGGTGTTGGTGTGGCAAAAGGAAATCCACTGTATTTTAAGAGCTTGGGTTCTGGAGAGTATCTCTCTGTCTTTCGTCCTGACACACAGAAAGAAGTCCTTACCCAAGCAGGTCACTCCGACATCTTCACTGTGCCTACAGTTATGGCTCCCCCAACCTGGGTGACGGCAGAACCAAAGTGCTGACTCATTCCCGTGGCATGAAATATCATCAAGCCAGATCGGTCCGGAACCTGCTCCAAACTTGACTGAGCCAGACAAACTGATAGCTCCTCCGCACTGAAGCTGGTTACAGACCACAGAAGCATCTTCCATGTAGAACTGGTCATCACACACTGTTCCCCACTGTCCTTGAAATTTGACCTCTAGTCTTCCAGAACATCGGCTGCCCCCGTTCACCAGCCTCACCTCCAGATCTGACCCATCTAGAACAAAGGCCACGGTGTAAGTGACACACAATTCACACATGATTTTACAAAGTCATTTTCTCAGGATGCTTAGAATGTCAAGCTGTTTTAAAAATGTTACCACATTTTGGACATTGCCCTGCCTCACGAATTAGAGAATTTTAACCTATTATAATCCAGCTAAAAACTAGAACTTTCCTTTGCATCTATATACAAGAGAAAATGTTACACAGATTAAAGTTTTTGAACTTTCTATTTTATCGTTTTCCCATGACTAAGAGAAATGAACACTTTTTATATAAAAATACACAAAATTGACTCTTATTATAGAAAATAATTTTATTTATAATACAATAAATAAATTAATCAATTATTAAATTGGTCCATAAAATGTATTAGTAAAAATGACATATCTGGCTATTGGCTTAACATGTAAAATATTTATTTTAACCTTTCTTTGTTATAATCAATCCAGTTTAAATAACTGAAGTTGGGTTTGAAATTAGAAAATAGGAAAAAGCAAATATAAAAATATGTACAATAAATAGCCACAATCATTTGCAAGAGCAGGTGGTGAAATATAAAGTTCTTCAATACTAAAAGTATAAGTAGTCAAATGAGCTCATTTGACTCTTCTTCCTAATGGGATCAAAGCCTTTTCTCCCCCCTCCAAAGGATCGGGTACAACTGTTAGCAAAAGCAGCTTTATTTATAAGGATATTTCTTGCTGCATGCTACCTTTCAGATTTTCTTTTTTTTTTTTTAAATTGAAATCTTTATTGGTACATTATATACACGCATCATGATTGCACTTCATTATGGGGATTTGTACCAGTACAAGACACAACTTAATTCTCATTTTTTCCCATAGCCCTACCCACCCTACCACCCCCCTATATACATAAAATTTGTTTCCTTTCTTTTTTGTTATAAGCTCATTATTTTTCCCCCTTCACTCTATTTCACTTTGAATATTTTCTATTTCACAATGTACAACATACAATTCTAGGACTCATTTACATCTTTATTTTCTCACACCAGAGAAAAAAATGCAAGATTTACCTATCTATTTTCACTAAATCATATGCAAAAGGAAGATTTAAATGAAATTTTGAATGCTTGAAAAACAAAAATTGTGTGTGATTGACTAAAATATTTAGATGTTCTTTCTTGAAATATAATTCATTTATACAAATTGTAAAGTCCAGGCAAAGACTTCTACCTAACGAGATTTAATCTTACTGTGGTCATTTAATAATAATTAGAAAATATAAGAGTTCACAACAAAAATATGCATATTCTCTTCTAAACGTATTACCTACTGTATTTATTCCTTACAATTTGTATGCTATTATTAGTAGTTCTACTTGACAGAGGAAAAAGTCTGAGATTAAATAATTGAGTCAAACATGCAGAAAATGGTCGAGGGGGGTGTTGGGGCAAGGATCTAACATGTCGGATTATCTTCTGGATTACTGTGACATATGGCCTCAGTGCCTATACGGATGAGGTAGAAGTTCTGCAAATTGAACATAAAATAGGATCAAGAAGCTCAGAAATGCCAAAACTGCAGTTTGAGAAAACTAGCACATCCTTCTACAGCTATAGACATTTTTCTACGGTGAGGCTCTAGTTATATTAGGTATAAAAACTTCAGAAAGTTTGATTAGCTCTATCCTTAGTTATGCAAAAATGAAACAACAGCTAAAAGTACTATGTTGGCTGATAAGTGTTTGTACAGACAGCAATTACTGTAAGAGCTTATTAAAATGTATTAGGTAGGTTCTGTTATTCTGTGCTTTCTAATGATTAACAACAAGTAAAAGGAGAAAGGAAAGAAGAAAGACAAGGAGGAGATGGGACAGGTAAAGAAGGATGTGAGCGAGAGGAAGGGGAGGAAGGGACGCACAAACAAGAACGAAGAACTGAGTTTTCCAGGAAAGGAAAAGCACGCAGCCACGATGAAACTGACATTTTCCACACCTATGACATACTGAACAGATTATCAACTGCTCTGCGTGTATGGAATAATTGAGTTCTCATGAAACTGAAGATTACAGACGTAGAGCAGCTTTTTATGAAATCATAGTACTACAAATGTCTGTGTTTGAATTTGACCCAGCATTTCTCTAGATAATAGCTCTCACTATTCCACTCCAGCGCACCGACAGTGACCCAGGCCTTTTATGGGGAGCCTGCCGGAGAGATGACAAGATGGCAGGAAAGTCAGCAAAATGAGCAGGGCGAAATGGGGCTTCCAGAAATCAGAGCTGACTCACACACGAGCGATTTGTCAGCAGAAGGAAGTGACGCACAAGTTTCCGGGTTACTGCGATGTCGTCAGAGATGAAAATGATAAAAAATCTCTTATAAATTAAAAACACGTTCCAAATGAAATGAATAGTATTGGACACTGAGAAAAGCAATTATGCGGTGAAAATATCCTGTTTCCAATAAAGTGGGACTAGTATTAGTGCTGGAAAATATTTGTTTCTTGCTTAAGTAGTCAGTTTTTTGTATAAAATGTAGCAGTCTACAGCTCAAATCCATTAAATCAGTTTGCCACTTGGAAAAGGAGCCTGAATAAACTTTGGGATCATGATACTTGTATGCTATGATGTGATAATGAATGTTGGATTGATCTCAGTCATTTTTTTCATTGATCATGATGCCTGAAGCCCCCCCCCAACCCTTTTTTTGGGGGGGGGTTTGAGACAGGGTCTCGCTTTGTGGTTCAGGCTGGCCCTGAGCTCAGCCTCCAACTCGCATCACAGCAATCCTCCTGCCTCTGCCTCCAGAGTGTGGCGATTACAGGCGTGAGCCGCCACCCGGCACTGTGCTCTGTGGTACTGATTGCCGCTGGGTGTGAGTCTCCACACCCAATATTGTATGTGGTTACCGCGGATCGATCCCGGGTCTTGCTCTTGTAAAACAGGCGACAGAACCACTGAGTTAAATCCTCAGCCCTTTTTCTCCTTTTTTAAAGTTAGGTTTTCTCATAGAGGTTTTTTTAGAGTGGGTGTTTTCTCAGCAGTGGATTTGTTGATTTTATGGATGGACTACATAAATTCTTTACTTCTTCAGCTATCTACCCCAAGCACCTTCTAATGTATATAAAATGCTCTGAAAAACAAGGAACCCAAGGATCTGATTCCAAAATCAGAAATATGTCCTTCTAATTTACTTGGACGTACTCAACTCTTACCTGAGCAAGTTACCCCAGCGTCCTGTTGGTGAGTACAGTTATGTCTTTCCCATCCACTGTGGGTGCAATCCAGAAGAGTAGATTCATTCCCTCTGCAGGAGACACGATCCATCCAGATACGTCCGGACCCTGCACTGGAGTTAGTCCATCCAGGGGCTGTGATGGCCGTCGGACATCCCAGCTGACTACAAATCACAGAGACTTCCTCCTTGCCCCAGTTATTATTGCACACGGTTCCCCATTCTTCCTGGACTTTCACTTCCACTCGGCCGCTACATCTGTCCTCACCATCCACGAGCCTCAGCGCCGTTTCTGATCCTCCTGCAACAGCAACTAAGACAGCCACTGGTCAAGGTCCCAACGTGTCAGCAAGGAATAAAATTTCTTTACATTTATTTATTTATCCTCCAGAGTTAGATTTCACAATCATTCTGTTCCCATCCGTGGTATAGAGAGAGAATGCTATTTTATAAGCATTCAAAAATAGCCACCAATATCACAGGCTTCAAACGAAGCATGATATAAAACCTGTACAGCTAGGTAACATAAACTACATGATTTAATCAGTGGATTTTTTTTAGATAATGGCAATTGATACAATCTCCGGGGGAAGTTTACGAGTTAAGAAGATTCTTCAGACCTCTATAGGGATGGATTTAGTGTTATTTTCTTAAATCCTAAAATCATTGAAAAGAGGCTGTCAATGGAATTATGGGAACAAAAGATGAGTCCTAAGGAATTACATGCTCATTTCACAGGTATGTGTGAAGTAGTGTTGATTTTAAAGCCAATAGTCAAAATCTGATCAAAATGAATGCACTTAAGTGAAATTGAGATGCAGATATTTTCCCATTATCCTTCTTCTATAAATGAACCCCCCAGCCCTTCTCTAAATTACCTCAGCTGCCTTCCTATCATTAGTTGAGCATGACTTTAAATACTGGATTTCCCTTCAGCTTGCACTTTTGCAAGACAGTCTCAGATAAATCTTGGCAATTTGAATTTATTAAGGTGACCCTAACTTTCCACTTTTTGTGCCACTAATTCTGAAGTTTCTCCTCCTATCTTTCTTGTTTTTCAGCTACAGTTTCTCTCCAAGCTTGAAGTTACATGGCTGTTCTTTCCAGGAGTGTATTTTATTGGAAAGAGAAGCAGAATGTTTGGTGTCATGCAGTCTGTTTATCACTATGTCCTTTTAATATTTGATATCCATGGAGCATAGTTTTTAGATGCTATAAAGTATCCAGAAGAATTCTTCACTTAACAATTCACGTGAGAACAGACTGAGACTAAAAGTGAACGTCCCAAACTACTCACCCAGAGCACTGGTTATGAAAGTCACACTGAGCAGTGAGATGACAGCTACAGCGAAAGGACTGGAGTGGACTGAGTGTCTTCGGGAATCTACTAAAGAAAGAAAGAAGACAAACCAGAGTCTTCCCAAGCAGAGACTTGGGAAAACCGACAGTGGCAGAGGTTTAGGGCTAACAAAGAAAATCAAACCGAGAGAGGAAACTCTTCCTTCCAAATGGAAAACAGGAAAAATTCATATACAAGATCATGGAGTCTCACTGAAATCACCTTTAAAATATTTCTGCAAGTACACAACCTGAGGATATGGAACTGGAAGAAAATTGAGGGTAAGTTTTGCAAAGGCAAATCTTAAATCTGGAAAACTGAAAAAGGCATCAATGATGCTAAAAATAGATAGGTATCCCTGAAAGCACAAGCCAGATTTCCTGAGACTTCTACATTGTCTTTCCTCTTCGATACCAGCTACTGACAGCCCTCCTCTATGTCTGCCTAATCCACACTGGTAGTAAATTCCATGAGGGAACTGACTATGTCCATAGCGTTCATCATAGTTTAACAGTACCTGGGACCATGCTTGCTAAGCACATTAATATAATAAAGCATCATAATTTATACCTGATAAATCCAGATACTGAATTTTTGTTCTTTGAAGATATAACATACATTTACCCTTAACACTGTCACTCAACATTAATTCAAAAGTAAAAAATGATACATGATTTTATAGTGTCTTTATAAATCATGTAATGGATTTCAACACTGAAATGTTATACTGCGTTTCCTCTAAGCAGTTGCCTTTACATCCATAGTCATTCCTATTCATTCTCTATATTGTAATAATTCTTGCTTTTAGACTCACTGCCCTTCAGTTTACACTTCAGTCCTTGCCAAGCTCTGTAGGTTTATAAGTCCAGCCCCACCCTTGTCCCTTCCTCATTCTTCTTGTTTTGAATCTATGACAGATCAAAACCAGCACCATCACCCCTAAATGCTATTTTTCCACTCCTACTCCCTCAGACTGTCAGGACAATTCTAAACTCCATTAAGGGTAAAAAAGCAGGAAAATGAAATATTTTACCAGTAGATCCAGAGTCTTCAATAAACATTATTCTAAGTTTTTCCATTCCAAAATTTTGTGATTTCAGTACCTTCTAAGTCCTCTCATATTATTATTCCAGAGAAATGTCCCAAAGAAGTAGAAGTGACCGTAGACTAAGAACTCTGAAGAATCACCTCACTCGTATAAAAGCAAAGGCTATCGAATGGAGGTGGAGTCAGACCAAAAGGAGAAGTCACGGAAAGAGCTGACTCTTTTCATATCCTTGTTTTCTTCTACATAGGAAATAAAACTACCAAAGGAAATTGAGAAACACTATCCCCAGACTTATCAAAGTAAGGAGAAATGTTAATTCGTATACCATTGTTAAGTTGAATAGTTTTAAATTTTTGAACTTTGTTTTGGATTGATATGTCAGATGCAGAAAAATAGTGATTGTGTAAACTATGTGAACAAGCTAAAGTCAAGCAGGCAAAAATGTGAAGTGCTATCATGATATCCAGTATTAATACTTTCCTCATAAATATATCTAGTGCTAAAAGATAATCAAATGAATTTTATGTACACATACACAGTATATTAGTATAAATATATTCTAAATAGATAATAATAATGTTTGTATATACATATAATTAAATTAAAGCAGTACTTCATAACTTGACCCAATTAGTACATATTTGGCAGAACTAGCCAAGAAGAAAAGCCTGTGGGACATTCTGTCTGTCTGTCTGTCTCTCTCTCTCTCGGAGTGATGCAAACTTGCTTAATTTATTTTCACTCCCTTACCTAGAAAAAATTAAGCTAGGGAACTCAACAAACTTTCTTATCGCTATGGGGACAGCTCCTAGTGTGTCCCACCAGGTTGGAGGGGGTAGAAGCGTGCACCATTCTCGGTTGATATGAGGCCCACAAGTCTACCTCCACTTTATCTCCCTATTTATTTCTTTTCTTCCTTATTTTCAGTTGCTAACTGTAAAGCAGCCAGAGGGCCTGTTATTAATCCAGTTGCAGAAGAGATTGTTCAGAATCCATGTGGGTGACCTAGAGTTAAGTAGATCTTTTTGCCCTTTTCTGCTTTCTGCTATATTTTCCTCAGCTTTCTTACTCTCTCTGAAAAATTAGCAATTGGTAAGTTGGTCTCCCATATGAGTAGTCATCTATCCCATCCCAATTTACTCCTTGTTGTACTACAAGTCTTATCCCCACTTTTCCTCTAGATTGCTTTTTATCTCGGAGTATCATTAGTAAGTTGCTTACTCAAAGCCTTCTTTTATTCTGGGCCACTTCACTGCTACATTTGACAGCCATGTTGGCTCATCATGTGAGTTAGTCACGTGGTTCCACCATGCTTGTTTGCCATTTTTATGGTCTCCAGAAAATCTTACCCATGTAGATAGGAGCTAAGTCTGCGATTTTAGGAAATAGTTAAATCCCCTCCTTGTTTCTTGTAACAGAAATTCAGACAGTACAGAAACATAGCCTGACACTCTGAGCAGAACAAAGGAATAGCCAGTAAAGTCAACTCAAATAGCAATGAATATGAAAAGTAGAGGCACTTTTGTTCTCAGAATTTTATAACTAGGGGAAAAAGCATGTGATAGTAATAAAGAAAAAAGGAAACAAAGCTTATGTAAATAGGAGGTGGGGGTTGCAGGTGGGGGGAAAGGGGAAAAAACGAGAATCAAGTCATGTCATATTCTGGTACAAACTCTCAATGTTGAATATGATGATGATGTGTATTCATAATGTATCAGTAAAGATTTGAATTTTTTTTAAAAAAGAATTTTAAAGAAGATTGGGTTTTTTTTTTTTTTTAAGTTTCTATCTCTATTGCTTTAAAGTACCAAAATTTTGTTACTGGGGGAACAAGCAAGGGATACTGTTTCTCGGGTACCTGAGGGAGCCCCTGATAGGGGTTCATCTTGCTCTAAGGAGTCACTGGCTATGCCCTCTAAAGGGGGTCCCTGCAGGGGATCTCCACCCTAATCTTCTAAGAGCATACTGCTTTTCAACAGGCTACAAAAACCCCCAGGGGGGGGATCCATTCAGATCCAAGTTAGTACCCAAAAGGCTCCACCCTGACCCCTTAAGAGTTTGTTTCTAAGGGAGCCTTGAACAGGGCTCCACTGTGATCTGTGCTCACCTCGCTAAAGGATCCTCCCTGAGGGGCTTCATCCCGATCACTTAAGAGTTGACCATTTCTCCAGTGCCTGTTTGCTTTTTCTCAAGCCCCACTCTGGAGATATCACCTTGACCCCTTAGGATTTTCTCAGGGGTGGGCTTCACCATTCTCTCTGAAGAATCAGTACATCAAAGCACCATGGGAAACAAACACCCTTCAGATCTCAACCACCTCACTTCTTGGGTCTTTTTTTAAAAAAACTGGGAATAACTTGAAATGGCAAGAGACAGATGCAGAATGGTAATCTAATTACAGTACTTTTCTTCATGGCGCAAAATCCCTTATGTTCAGGCTTTTATGGGTCCTTATCACTATAAAAATCCAAGAACCACAGTACTCATCAGGGTATTTAAGGGGGAAAAAGATATCTTTTGTTGATGTGATTCTCACACCTACTTGTCTCTCAGGAGGTTGTGCTTCTCTCCTATCTGCTTCCACCAGAGATGAGCACCCCAGAGAGGCTAACACCCCAAAAGGTACTGGAAGTTCTGCAGAGGGGGCCTCACGACCCCGTGACCCAACTGTTGGCCATAGAATTTTCTGTGATCAACACTCAGGATCTAAGTGAGGATAAAATGAGAAGGGCTGAGAAGAAAAGACAGGCCAAAATGATGGCTGTCATAATCGGTAATGCTTTATATACACCCAAGTCATCTAAGGGAAAACCCAAGGGCCATCAAGGAAAGACTTCCTGTTTTAAATGTAAGAAAAGTCTGAACTGAGCAGGTGACTGCAGCAAATCATTGCCCAGGCCTTGCTCCGCGTGTCAGTCAACCGCCGTGCCTGACACATGGAACTGGAAGACTGACAGTCCTCAGCCTCAGAGAGGGGCTGGACCAGACACAACCTCATCTCTCATGTTGGCTGAACTAAAGAGGCCAAGGGCAACCTGCAATGGTTTGCCCACAGATATCCCCTACCCCTGCAAGAAACCCTGGGTGACCTTGGATTTATGGGAAAGAGATTTCCATTTTGCTGGCTTTGGCTTTAACTTTGTACTCTGGAAAACCTGATTTTAAATTGACAACTGTAATTAGGGTCAAGAAGAGCCCTGGACAGAACTTCTTTGTTCTGCTCTGACATGTCAATTAGAAGTGCCCAGCAGTGCATGAGGTTTTAACTTCCCCACAGTACCCTACTCCTCTACCAGGAAGAGCTTTCCTAGCAAGATGAAGATTGATGGGTATTTTCTAACATGTTCTCTGAAGCCATCACTTTGATATGAAAGCCAGAAAAAGACATTACAAAGAAAGAAAAACTACACATTGTATCCTTCATGAACATATATACAAAAATTCTAAATAAAACAACTGAAATTCAACAGTATATAGAAAAAGTTAATGTACAATGACTAGAATTTATCAAGGAACTATTTTAGGTGTTAAAAAATATCCAGTTGACAAAATATGATACCCTTGATGATAAAAACTCTGAATTCTAAGAATATAAAAGAATGCCTATAAAAGCCTGATAGCTAATGTAATACTTGATATTGAAAGGTTATTTCTTTCATCCTGAAATCAAAATCAAGACAAGAATATCCACTCACCATTCTGATTCAGTGCTGTACTACACAGGTTATCTGGTGCAACCTGGCAAGAAAAATAAATGAAAGGCAAGCAAAGGAAAAGACAGAAGTAAATGGACTGTGATGGCAGATGATATTATAATATGTGTGGAAAACCAGATGGAATCTATAAAATATCAATTGTACTATCATTGAGTCAATCAAATTTTAATGAACAAGGTCAGCATACAAAAAGCAAGCAAAAATATCAAATTAATTTTTGAATTCCACTTGTAACAGTATCAGAATTATGTGTTATATTTAGGGTAAACAGTATGAAAAATGATGATCCTGTAGACCCTAAATTATCCAGCACTGCAGAGAGAAGTTAATTACTTTAGCCTGTGGGTAGATATTACATGTTCTTGCATTAGGAGACTATTAATTATTAAAAGAACAGTTATTATTAAAAGAACTAGTATTAAAATTATTAAAAGAACAGTGCCTTCATGATGACCTATGAACTCAATGGGATCCAAAATTATCATCTTAGCAAGCAACATTTTTATAAGTATTTGGAAAATCTACTTTCAGATGTGTTTAAAAATAAAAAGGTTCTAAAACAGATAAAATAAATTTGAAAAACACAAACTAGGTGGAGGATTAACAGCTTTCTTTAAGATTATAAAGTTAACATAATGAAAACAGGGTGACATTTTCTTAAAACAAGAGTCTAGGTGGTTTTTTTTTGAGGGGGGAGGGTTGGTTGTCCCAGGGATCGAACTCAGGCCCTTGTGTTTCCAAGGTAGGAGTGGTACCACTTGAGCTAAGTCTCCATCCCCTAAAGTACAGATCTAGAAAACAATTTAGAGTAGACAAATACACCAACACAGTTACAGATTTCTTATTTTTGACACAAAACACTTTTAATAAATGGCACTAAACCAATTGCAAAGCATATGCTATAAAATGATAAAATGAGACTTTCTCCAAAGAGTAGATCTGAAATTCACTCAAAATGGATTATAGAGTAAATCTAAAACTTCAGGCTACAAGAGATCTAAAAGAAAGAAAGGAGAAAATCTTCAAAGTTAGAGGGCAAAGATTTCCTAAATAAATCACCAGAAGCATGAGTCAGAAAAATTTTATATACTGGACTTCATCAAAATTTTAAAACTGTTCTTCAAAGCCAAAAACCAAGCCATGTTCTAGGAGAAAATGCTAGCAAATAATATACCAGATAAATGACTTGTATTCAAAAATTATAATAACTTGAAACCTGAATAATGAAATCAACTATATCTTTTTCAACTGGTGGGCCAAGGATGTAGCTCAGTGGTTCTGGTACCTGCTTCACAAGTGGAAGTTCAATCCTTCGTACAAAAAAAAAAAAAAAAAAAAAAAAAAAAAAAAA
>PVIR01023553.1:0-19258 GCA_004026965.1 Petromus typicus | reverse complement strand
AACGAGATGGGGTGGTAAGCTAATGAAGGAAAGCAATAATGTCTTGTAGGAATAGGAGATTTTCCCAGGAATTTGGGAACTGCCTCTGCATGACTCATTTTATGGTTCTTTCTGGTCATCCTCCTGGCAGTTGTCGACTGTATTCTTGCAGTATTTCCTAGCAGCATGTCCAAGTGGCATTAAACAAGAGACCCACTCCTGAAAGTAGCTCATTGGCTTCTTGGGAAGGTATCAGTCTCCAGACAAAAGTCCGGAAAGAAAGGGAAGTTGATACAGCCAACAATAGCTACTGTAAAGGAACTTGGAGGCAGAAAATCTCGGATTTAAATCTTGGCTCTGCCACTTTTGAGTGCTGGGGAATTTAATAAACCTTTAAAAACCCTATTTTTATCAGTAAGGAAAAAAGAAAGAGTAATACTTACTCATGAGATTATAGAGAGGATTAATGAATAAAAAGTGTCTGTAAAGTCCTGTCCCCTAGAAAGGGTTTAAGTCTTGTTGGTTCCCTTTCTTTCTCTTATGTGTATTAATTTTTTTGAGACAAGGTCTCACTTTTGTGGTTCAGGCTGGCCCTGAGCTCAGCCTCAAACTCATGTCACAGCAATCCTCCTGCCTCTGCCTCCCAAGTGCTGGGATTACAGGGGTGAGCCACCACGCCCGGCACTGTGGTATGTGGTACTGGTTGCTGCTGGGCATGAGTCTCCACACCCAGTATGGTATGTCGTTAATTGGGGATCGAACCCCGGTCCTTGCACTTGCAAGACAGGCACTGGAACCACTGAGCTAAATCCCTGGCCCTTATGTGTGTTAATGTACAGTGCAGCCACATGATAGAATCTGAAACATTCAGTATACTACCATTTCTAACAAATATGTTTTTGCAGTGCTAATCTCTTCCAATGAGGGAATGAGCTATCAGCTAAACCATTAGACTAAGAACGTTACAGACGGTCCCAGCACATTTTGTTCATGTCACAGATGGCTCATAATGACAAGGCACATATTGATAAACCAGAATAGACATATCAGTTTTAGTTCTGAGTTTTCATTTCATACTTCAGTATACTGTTATTATATAAATAAAAACATGTACACATGCCTAGGTTTGCTTTTCTTTATATTTCAAGATTAGGAAAAATTCACAAGAAAATATCTTTCATTTAGTTTTTGAAGGCATCTTCTTCCCCTTCACCCAGCATCATTGTGCTTTCCTTTCCTCTGAAGTCAACTAAAAGGATTTCAGAAAGTATGTGAAGAACCTAACAGTGGCCCTTAGATTTTGGAGCTTTGTCACTCGAGAGGAATGAGTCAGAGGCTGAGCTCAACCCTGTAGTTAGTGATTTAATCAGTCATGCTTCCATAAAGAAGCCCCAATAAAATTTGAACATTAACACTCAGAGTGCTGTAGTTGGCAAACAGAGCGTTGTGCTGCAGAGAGTGACTCCCCTACCATCTCCCCAGGATGGTACCTGCCCTTTGTGCATCCTTTATAACAAAAACTGTTATTGCAAAGAAAAGAGAGCAAGCCAAAAATTATTGCAATGAAGGTACTTTTCTGAGTTCTGTAGCTTGTTCTAGTAAATTATAAACCAAGGAGGTTGTGGGAACTCTTCAGTTTGTAGTCAGAAGGACAGATGTATGGGCGGCCTGGAGACCCTGAAATTTGCAGTAGGCATTCGATATTGAGATCTGTCTTAAGGAGACTTGGTCCTTAACTAACGGTATCTGTGCCAACTCTGGATGGTTATGTCAGAATTGAATCATAGTACACTTCATTGATGAAGTTAAAATGAAATGCTATATAACTAACTATTCAGATACTTAGCTGTTCAAAAAAGTTTAGTAATTGATTTATCACAGTTCCATAGGTGGACGGAGCTTATTAGATTGGCTCTAACCTGAAGTCTGCTGTGTAAGTGCAGGGAAATAATATCTGACGCCTTAGCAAGTCATATCTGGATCAGGATGGCTGAATAGCCAGAGCTGACTGGGTGTCTCTCTCTCTAGGCTCACAACTAGTCTGAGCTTTCTCTTACCATGATGATCTCAGAATAGTCAGATTTCTTATAATGGTCGCTGACTTCTCTGTAGAAGGTGACCAAATAAGCTTTACACATTTTTTAGGAATCTTATCTACCAACAGATAGAGCTGAATTTTGCCCTAAATTTGATTGGATTTTTCTTGTATTTATCCTTGTAGTCTCCTACCTCCATCCAACTGTACACACAATCATGACACTCTCCACTTTTCCAAGATGTCCATCATGTAACCCCAACAGGCCCAAAAGTTATGGGTAAGCTAATTGGCTACCTGAAGAACAATGGCTTACATGAACAGTTAAAAAACACTTACTATATAACCTATACTTGATGATTTCTAGGTCACTCAGCTCTAAGAAGCAGAGATGTAGTTTGTATGTTTCTACAAACTATACTTTGTCATAATTTATTTTATAGTTTAAAAAGGAAAACTGATCTTTCTAGTTCATAATGAACAGCATTCATCCCTGCTTTAAAAATGTCTTGCCAGACCTGTGGTAACATTCAGTGGTAAAAATAAGCTGGCACTTACCCTATAAAAATACCTAAGAACAGTTACAGATTAGAATGACCTGCTTGCTTTAAAAAAGCAAAAAAAAAAAAAAGGGGGGGACCACGATCATTGTTTAAAGAAAAATCTTAATTTTGTTATTTTTATACTTGAGTTCTGGGTTGGTAGATCATTTCTGGGTCGTATCACTTACTGACCCCTAAGGCAGAAAGATTTATGTTCTAGAATAGATGATGATGTAATTTCTTTTGTCTAATCTAAGAATAGATGATGATGTAATTTCTTTTATCTAATCTAAGATTTGGTCTAAATCTGGACTAATCTAGTTAACAGTCCATTATACAAATTTGTGGATATACCACAATTTGGTAGCCTCAGTCTGATGACATCTTTGATGAAATTCAACAAATGTTTATATGGTACTGTGCTTGGAGCTGTGGAGCATACAAAGATACCTGAAGTATTAAGATTAAAGGAGAGAGGAGTCACAGGTAACTGAAAGAGAGTATGGCTGGGTGAGTGGCAGAGAAATCTAGGCAGGATGGTTGTTATGGTTGGCATATGAAATGTCTCTCAAAGACTCGTGCGTGTATGGAGAGCCTGATTCTCCATTGCAGCAGTGTTCAGAAGTGGGCTTGGGAGTGACTGCATCATGAGGGAGCTAAGTGGGCTCTGAGCAGGTGGGGCCCAGTTGGAAGAGGAAGGGTGTGGAGGGCATAGCTTTAAAGGCAGATCTTTTTTCCTGCTCCTTCTCTATCTCTTTGTCTCTTTTGTTCTGTAACCGTCATGAGGTGGACGCCTGCCCCCTTTGGCCATGATGTTTCTACCTTACTCCAAGACCTTAGATTAAACCTCTGAAACCATGAACCAAAATAAATCTTTTCTTTTTTTTTAGGTTTTTTGAGACAGGGTCTCGCTTTGTAGTTCAGGCTGGTCCTGAGCTCAGCCTCAAACTCACATCACAGCAATCCTCCTGGCTCTGCCTCCCGAGTGCTGGGATTACAGGCGTGAGCCACCATGCCCGGCACTGTGGTACGTGGTAATGATTGCTGCTGGGGTGAGTCTCCACTCTCAGTATTGTTATGTGGTTACCGGGGATCAAACCCGGGTCCTTGCGCTTGCAAGACAGGCGCAGGAACCACTGAGCTATATCCCTGCCCCAATAAATCTTTTCTTTTAAAAAATGTTTATATTGGACGAAGGATTTAGCTCAGTGGCTCTGGCACCTGCCTTGCAAGCCCAAGGTCCTCGGTTCAATCCCCAGTAAACATTTACAACAATGCCGGGCATAGTGACTCACACTCACCAGCAATCAGCATCCCATATCACGGTGCTGTAATCCCAGCACTCATGAGGTAGAGGCACTAGGGTTGCTGTGAGTTTGAGGCTGAGCTCGGGGCCAGCGTGAACTACAAAGTGAGACCCTGTCTCAAAAAAAAAAAAAAAATCACTAAAAATTGTTTATATCAGCACAGCATCTTGTCAATCCAATGAAAAGGGGACACGGTGGAGTCTGGAGCAGGAGAGTTCGGGCTGTGGTTGGAATGATGAGTAAATATTACCCAGTTAACACAGCACACGTGGGCAAGTACCAAGGAAAAACTGAACAGAGGAGTGGAGTGGGGTCATGAAGACTTCTTCAGAGAGAGCTGAGTCACGGAGGCTTTTGAGCATAGCTGGGAGCATAACACATGCTGCCCTGTGACAGCGTCTCTCAGGGCATACTGTTGATGCTTGGCTGCAAGCTGTCATAGCTTGCTCATGCCTGATGAAAGAATTTATTGAAAAGTCCAAGCAAAACAAAAATGTCCTTCTAGTAAGTTTTGGCCTCAGTAGCCAAGCTCCTCAGAACAGACTTTAATCCTCTCAGTTCTGATATGTTTTTTTAAAAAAACTTTAACTTGAGGCTGGAATATAGGGGTAGAAGATAGAAGTAACGGCCTGGAATATAGAGGTAGGGGCCTGCTTAGCCACTCACAAGGTCCAAGGTTTAATCCACAGCACCAAAAGGAAAGGCAATAACAAAACAAGCTTTCTAAATCTACCACCATCAATGAAAACTCATTGTAAAAAAGCACAAGACATAAATATTTATCAAATACAATTTAGAAAATAAATATAAACAAAAGTATAGATTTAAAAATTAATCCAACTTTTAATTTCTCAAGAACAACTGTAGTTGAAATGTTGCTATACGTTGTGTTCTTTCCTTTGTGTATGTGTTCATATATTATCTGTGTACAAAATTCTTGATTTATAAAAGTGCTGATTATTTTATGATCAGTTTTCATCACTTATTTTATTTTTATTTTTTAGGGGTTTTTTTTGAGACAGGGTCTTGCTTTGTATTTCAGGCTGGTCCTGAACTCAGCCTCAAACTCACAGCAATCCTCCTGCCTCTGCCTCCCAAGTGATGGGACTGCAGGTGTGAGCCACCACATGCTGGCATTGTAATATGTGGTTACTGAGGCTCGAACTCAGGACCTTGCACTTGCTGGGCAGGTGCCAGAACCACTGAACTAAATCTCTGGCCCTTTTCATCACTTATTAATACCATATGGCCATTGTTCCATGTCATTAATTTTTTTCTATGGCTTCAATTTTTTGCATAAATTTATTGGTTGTTGTTTTTGTTTTATTAATGTTTTGTTTTTCTAAAGGCTTTCCTCAAATTTCTGGGCTCAAATAATCCTTCTGCCTTAGCCTCCTGAGTAAAACATCGTCTTTTTTAACTGTTCATTTTGGTGACTTTTACTAATGTACTCATGTCAGCCTGAGGAAAACCAAGATATAGGGTAATTTTGTTATTCCCCAGTTTCTTCCTCCACTTATAGCCCTGGGCTTGATTTTGTTTTGCTTTTGAGACAGAGTCTTACTATGTAGCTCTGAGTTCCCTTGATCTTAATATGTAGTCTAGACTGGCCTTGAACCTGTGGCAATCCTTCTGCCTCAGCTTACTGCTTGCTAGGATTACAGGTTTGTACCATCATGCCTTCTTCTTAGTTTTATCTGTTACTAAGAGTAATATAACTGGAATCATACAGTATATTGCATGTACACCTATGTATCTATCTGAGTCCCCCATTAACATTAGGTTTTTCAGATATATTCCTATTGTTGTATATATCAATAGTTCATTTCCTTTTATTGCTGAGCAGTGTTTCATTATGTGGACATACCACACAGATGGTTTATCTAGCCATTGTTAAAAGAACAACTTGCCATTCTAGTAGGTGAGAGGTGTTATCTCACTGCGCTTGTAATTTGCATTTCCACTTCCCTTTGCTACTTCATCTTTACTGTGTGATGAAATCCCTTTTCAAATAATTGGTCTTGGAGTTTACCTTGTTATTGAATATAACTTTTATTTATTTATTTATTTATTTTTTTTGAGGCAGGATCTCGCTTTTGTAGTTCAGGTTGGCCCTGAGCTCAGCCTCAAACTCACATCACAGCAATCCTCCTGCCTCTGCCTCCCAAGTGCTGGGATTACAGATGTGAGCCACCATGTCCAGCACTGTGATGTGTGGTACTGATTGCTGCTGGGGTGAGTCTCCATGCCTAGTATTGTATGTGGTTACCAGGGATCGAACCTGGGCCCTTGTGCTTGCAAGACAGGCTCCAGAACCACTGAGCTATATCCCTGGCCCTGAATATAACTTTTAAATAGCTATATCAGTAGACATAGAGAAAAATATGGGGAGGCCCAAACTCCATACAATTTGGGGAGCTCTCTAAGGAAAAGAATACAAAAGCTATATAAAATTGTCAGGGCCCCTCAGAGTGTGTTCAAGGAGTCTATGCAAGGGAGGAGCCCAAAGCTCCACTTTCATTAACTCCATGGTAGATTTTCCCTGCCAACCCAATATGCTATGTTTATGCATTTGTTTCTTTATAATTTTATTTTTATTATCTAAACCTACATTCTGATGAATAATTTATAACTGAACCTTGGTAATAGATACATGTACATTGTTGAAATAATTTTCTAGAAGTAGAATAGCTGAGTCAAATGCTATGATCATACTAAAAACTTTTGAGGTTCTACTGTTCATACTTCCTCTAGCAGTATGTGTACATTCTCTTCACCCTCACTGATTTTGATTATAATCTTTGCTTTTGTTTTATGATGATTCCCTCTCCATTTAACTTCAAAGTTCTATCCCCACTGTGTTCCTGAAAACACTTAGCTCATCACTAAAATCCTTTTCCCAGATCCAGGGAGTCTGGGGCCCGGGATTTAGCTCAGTGGTTCTGGTACCTGCCTGGCAAGCGCAAGGTTCCTGGTTCCATCCCTGGTAACCACATACAACAATGCTGGGTGTGGTGACTCACACCCACCAGCAATCAGTACCATATACCACAGTTGCCGGGCATGGTGGCTCTTGGGAGTCAGAGGCAAGAGGATTGCTGAGTTTGAAGTTGAGCTCAGGGCCAGCCTAAACTGCAAGGCAAGACCCTGTACCAAAAAAAAAAAAAAAAAAAAAAAAAAAAAAAAAAATCCAAGCAATCCTTTCATTTTTCATCTTCTTGATTTCTGTATGTTACTTTCTATTATTAACCACTCCAGTATTTTTTAGGAGAGGATGCTTCTGTGGTCCCATGGACAGCTTTCCTGGGACACTGTAATCACCCTTCTTGGCCTTCTTCCCCCACTGCCTCTCACTTTGCCCAGCCTTTCAGTCTTGTGCCCTTTCGAGTTCTTTCCTTGGATTCCGTTTCTTTTTCCTTTCTGTCCCTTTTTGGTGGTTAATTTCACACGTCAACACAACTAGGCCACATTCCTGTTCTGCTTGAAGGTCAGACCGTTCCTTAGGCTTTAGCCATACCAAGTTTGCAGCTACTGTGATATATAAGACTGTTTGTTGCATATTCATGATACTGTGAGGTTGAATGTGTTCTTCACTATCCTCACTCAAAGGGTCTATCCAGTGATTACTCATCTTTCAAGACTCACAAACTTAACTGTGAACTGGATGTCAAAGCACAAACCTAGCTATTTGGGAGGTTGAAGCAGAAGGGTCACAAGATCAAGGACAGCCTGGACAACTTAGTGAGATCTTGTGTCAAGGTAAAAAAATGAAGAGGTGAGGATGTAACTCACTTTTCTTTGTCTTGGGAAAAAAATAACATTCTCTGTGCTAGTGAAGGCCTAGGTTCATAGATTTGTGAGTCATCTATTGAATTATTTGTCACTTCTATTGTGAAGTCCATTCCTATTTTATCAGTTAGAAATTAATACATGAACTCTAAGTCTTAAAACTTTTGCACCATAAATCTTATTGGCTTATCAGCTGCATATTTTCCCTTATCTCTGGTTTTGCTTCAGATATGTTAAATTTCTGCTTCTGTTCTTTTCATAATTTTACAAATTTGTTTTATTTAAGCCTTATTTCTTAACCAATGATTTTCTTTTCTGTTTGCCAATTTTTTATGCGTAATGATTCTTCATTGCCAACTTGTATGAATCACGATCTTGGGAGGTAAGGGAGGGTCTTCTGGGTTTGACTTTGGTGTGACAGTTCCAGTTCTGACTTGGGAGACCAGCTCTCTCTCCTTCACCCCTGTGCTGTGAGGGAGGGTACCTGGCTTTTCTGTGAAAATCAGAAGGTCTGTGAGTTTCAGGACCCAGACTGCAATGGAGAAGATTAAGTTCATTCTTGGCCTAAACATGGTATCAATCAAGAGGGAGACAATTCCACCAAAATGACACGGCCATAGCCATAAACCTTTAGGACCAGCTATTACTTCCATCCCGAGGGAGTCATAAATACCTTCAGGTTGCAGACATTCTCAGATTGTCTTTATCTTCTTGAAATTGGTATCCTGGCTCCAGACAGCTGTCATCCATGACTGACTCCAGATTCCCACAGGATACAATAAAAAAATTGCCTTCAAGCAGTAGCTTAGCTTTTGGCAGTTGGAACAAAACATATGGAAAATTCCTTAAGTCAGCTTGGTAATATTAACATCATTTGTACTGATGAAGTGCAAAAACATAAAATCGTCATGGGAAGTGTGTACCCTGTATATTTTGGGAGTCTGGGACGAAGCTTGTCCCCCCATCATTACTTGTGTGCTCTGATGGGGTTCTCTAATGTATGGCCTCAGGCCCCATCAGGAATAAAGGATTTGTACTGCTGTCCAGTGGGACTGATGTTTTCAGGCCACTCTCTGTTGTCGGCCCCTTGGAATTGCTTCGGGTGAAGACAATCATCTTACACAAGATTGTGCCCATCCCGAAGAGGTGTGCATCTCATGACTGCTAAGGCGTGAGGACCAACTCTCATGTCCCAGTTTGGGGTGACTGTGGGGGTCACTAACAACAGAGCTTTATGTGGTGGTGGTGGTGATTGGTGTCAGCTCAGGTTGCTGGGTCAACACTGCAAAATGAATTATTTCCTCACTTATCTTGCTTCCATACCCTCCTTTTCAAAGTATTAACCTCCAGAACACTCTTGAATAAACATCCAAATAACCTAGTACAATAAGTCCCCCAGCACCAAGCCCTTATGGGAAAGTAGCCCTTGAATGGAGCCAAGCAAACTTTCAGTCAGTGACTAAATGTCAGGAAGAATGTTTACCAGTGACAGACTGACACGTGTCAATCTGCCCAATATCTATTTCCTCTGTTAACAGAACCCAAGCTTCCTTAGGCACTCAGTCACTTTCTCTCCTTGTGCATGTGCTCTGGGTGGACCGACTCTGACCCAGGCATCTGTGATGGGTCTATCATTGGGGGCTGAATTGGACATTGATATCCATTCTCTCTTGTACTGATTGACTCTGAGATGGGCATGTAAGCCCAGGAGGTTGAATGTGAGTCAGTTTTATGAGTTGCTTGCTTTGAGCTGTGTGGAAAACAACTTATGTATATTCAGCCATGCTATAGAAGGTGACCCTGGAGCTGTTGTGGCCAAGTGGAGGACAGCCTGCCTGAGAGTGAAGAGAAAAGAGCCAATAGGTAGAGAGAGAGCCAGTCCCAAGAACATTAGAGTATGTTCCCAACTTCTGAATGAGTTCCATTCTGGGACTACATTCATAGTTTTATTTATGTGGAAATCCAACAAAGTGAATCTTACATACCTTTGAGACAAATATACAATGTATAGAAATGTATACAATGTATACAAATATACATTGTATACAAATATACAATGTAAAGCATAAAAAACCAAGCACACACACCCACAAATACAGTAAGTATACAGTGAGCACAGAGCAGCACAACTGTGACAAGGTCTAGCAGGCATATGAGCTACATCCACAATTTGTTCACCTCGGCTGATACTCATAATGTGAGGTCCATTCGTATCTGTGAAAGTTTGTAACTTGAATGTTTATACATCAGGTATTTAATGTATTGCAGCTCTAGAATTTGGTTATGCCCAGTACCTCTTGTATCAGTCTGTGCATAATACAGAAACATTTAAAGCAAGATATACAAATACATAAGAATTTATAAGATTGGCCCCCACAAAGTCAGGCAGGGCAGAGTAGAGAAGGTCAGCCTGCACGCTGGAGATCTGAAGGAGCCAATCGAAGCCCTGGAGCTTACTGCAGTGTCCTGGGTGAGTCTGTATCAGAGGGCCAAAGAGTCCTCCCTGGAAGCCTGAGAAGTCTGCACAGGAAACAGATGTCAGCCATGATGGAAGTGAAGACCAGAGTTCCTGCAAAGACACAGAAACAAGCCTTCCAAATTCCTTTCCCTTTCATGCCATTCTGGTGACAATGCCCCCTAAGGTGGGCCTTCCAGGCCTGGAATTGTGCCAATCCAATCTAGTTGGATGTTTCTTACTCAAGTGGACACACTTGAGAGCTGAAAGTCAGCTCTCAGTCTTTTAAAGCTGATACTGAGTTTACTAACACTTTTTAAAGTTCACATTTATTGAGTGGCTACTGTGTGCCAAGTATCGTTCTTGGCACTTTGAATGCAGTGACCTGTTTAATCCAGAAGAGTGGTGCTACTTTACAGAAAAGAACGCTGTGTGACTTTCTTATGGGAACAGGATTAGTAAATAGTAATGCTGGAATTCAAGCCCAGTCAGTTTGATTCTGAGCTCAAGCCCTTAAACAGTAAACCTAAAAGGACCCCTCCCCATCAATTTTGGAAAATTCCCTGGGTGTTTGGTTCTGTTTCATAGGCTGTAAAGATTTTGAAGGCAGAGAACACAAAGCATGTCTATTTCATAGCTTCCAGTTTTGCTCAGTAATGTGACAATAAATTCCATGCAGTGATCTCTTTTGTGTGTAGTTCAGGGACATTTTAGGAACATTCATTTGTTCTGCCACTGAGTTACACCTCCAGCCAGTCATCCTTCTTGTAAATTGACAGTGTTGCATTCTCTATGTCTTTCTTATCATCCAACTTTCCTCACCAAAATGCGCCCTTTCCCCCAATTAATGTTAATTTTCAACTCTAACCTTTCCTCTACCTGAGGTCATTCTCTTAACCTGTTATTAAAGGTTGAATGCTAAAAAATAAATTCTAACTGGAACAATTGCAGTATAATTTCTATTTTTTAAAAAAGTATTTCACAACTTCTCAAATTTTCCTAGCAACGTGAACACATCTGTGGTACTGAAGTGAGGTTGTAAATAGTTTTCCCTAGATTTTCTAAATATTAGAACAAGTTTTACAAATACAAATCACTGTCTTTATAGATAATAGTCAAAATCATCTCATACTTTTGTGCCTTTTTTATTGTGTAACAGTGGCCACTGTAGTCACTGGGGATCTTGGATGCAAAAGGTAGAATTTCAACTCTGATTGGATGTAGGAAGTGGAGCATGGAACTGGAAATAAGGTGGGTTCAATTGAGGACATTAACACATATTGTCTCTATTCATTCCTGCTCTGCCTTTCTCAGCATTGGCTCTATCAGGCAACCTGTTTTTTATAGATAGTTGGTAATCATTTTAAGTTTGTGGTATATTTTTTTCAGTAATTGTAGGTAGGTGTTTGTGTGGAAGAAAAGTGTTCTCTTCCTATTCATTTAGTTGACAGTCCCAGAAGAGATTCTATGCTCTACCTACCTGTTGCCAAACCTAGTTAGTAGCCAAGGGACAATAATGCTCTAATTCAGTTTTGACTAAGCTGTGCACCCTCCTGGAATAAGAAAATAGCAGTATACTTGGTCTTCATGAATCATATCTAGATTTTACAATCTTAAAGGACGAGTCCGAGAGACATGATTGCAAGAAAGTGGGGATGGCTTCATTGGAAGGAGACTGGGCAGGCCTCAAAGATAACTGTCGAATAAAGGCTGCATTACAAAAATTAGAAAACCAATCATGACTTCTTGTAACATTTATATTTCACCTAGTTTAATGCATAAGTCTATTGGCTTATTGGTTTTGGCAAAAGAACTAAAATATGTATAAGAATAAAAAAAGAAAGGAAAGCTTCATATAGGTAAAATTTCTACTCAGAAATTCAACAGAACTTAATTAAAGCTTTGCTTCTGAGACTCATGGCAGCTAAAGTAAAGAAGGAGCCATTTTTGATGAAGAGAATCATAGGATTAATAGCATAGTAATAAAAACTTGCCTGGAGCACATACTTTCTGACACAAAAGCTTGAGATAAAAAATACCTGACTCCCGTCTCTAGCATACAGTATTACTGCATAGTGGATGTCTGACATTGGTTGCCCAGAAGTGGATTCCAAAGTGGAGTTTCATCAATGATTTATTGGGGAGTGTCCTCAGCAGAAAGCTGGAAGAAAGGGAAGAAACAGGATGGAACAGATAATCCTAGCAAAAACATGGTTTCAGCTGCCCAGGCAACCTGATCCCCTCCCAGCCTCTAGACTAAGCAGCACCATGAGGTTGTCCTGCCTTCAGGCAGGGAGGCCTGGCTTTTGAACTTTTACATATTGAGCAAGGTAAAGCTTATGCTCCTCTAGACATATTCAGGTGAAAAGGCGCTGGTCAGTTGAAAGCAGTTCAGCCATCAGGCATAGCATAGTAAAGGATCCTAGATAGGAAATCAACCGTGTCTTTTAGACTCTTAATCCCTAACAAACATATAGGGAGACTACTGGATTTTAAGTGAGGCTCTCTATGTCAGGCAGGGACATGTACAAGCAAAAATTTAGCAAAAGGAATATGATTAGGTGCCAAGATGGTGTGATAAAGTGTAAGTCTCTTTGGAGTCCTAATCTAACTCAGAGACATAAGAAATAGATAGATTATTTACCCTCTAGATAAGCTTCCTCCAGCACTAAGTTTTGCATCTAAACTGTTAGTAAGTGAGCTTCTGAGAGTTTGTCAAGAATTTCAGTTGTATATTTCTACAGTGCAAATGAGCATGAATCCATAAGATTTGGAAATAAAGCCATATATTTATTGATAACTTCTATATCATTTACTTTGTGCCACGTGCTTATCTAGTGTTTTATAAATATAAACTCACCATAACAATTCTGTGGTAGGTTTTGTTATGTTCCCATTTCATAAATAAGGAAATGGAGATGCAGAGTTTAATAGCTCAAATCATGTAGTAATAAATACCTTAGGCTATTTCTAAGTAAGATGAAATCTAATTTCACTGTTAATATGCTTAAAAAGGAAAAAAATCAATTCAACTTTATACTTCTGCTCAACTTCAAAGAGACCCCACAGAATTATGTGATCCTACACAGAGAATGTGTACTGAGGTCATAGTCTGCAACAAATGGTGATCTGATTAATAATTTTTGTTCATCTTTGCAATTTTAATACCTTCTATTAATGTTATAATTAAGTTACAAATAAGTAATGAGCTGTCACAGATACATCTGTGTACAAATTTATAGGTTCTCAAAGTGGTCTTGTTGAGCTTCTAGATTTCTGCAGGATCTGTTGTGATTTTACCCTTGTGATTTCTAATTGTGTACATTACATTTGAGTCTTTCCTTTTTGGATAAGGTTCACTAAGCATTTGCCTATTTAGTCTTTCAAAGAACTATCTCTTCATTGATTCTTGGTATTGTCTTAGACTCAACTGCATTAATTTGAGCTCTGATCTTTGTAATTAGCTCCTTGGTAGGTGCTTTCAGTTTAACTTTTTTTTTTTTTTTAATCTCTAGAAGCTTTATCTCTTTTTTATCTCTTGAATATCATCAAGTTATTTATTTGAGTCCTCTGTTTTTCTGATGTGGGAATTCACCATTATATATTTCTCTCTGAGGATTGCTTTCATTGTTTCCCATAAGTTCCAATATGTTGTATTGACATTGTATAATTGTAGAAACTGTCTGATTTCTTCTGTGAACAAAAGAAACTATCTAATTTCTTCTGTGAACAACTTCTTGGTTGTACAGGCGGGAGTAATTTAATTTGCATGTGTTCATGTAGTTTTTGTAATTTCCAATTTAATTGCACTATGATCTCATATGTAAGGGATAATTTTAAATACTTTGCATGTATTTAAGCATGTTCTGTAAGCTAGAATGTGGTCTATTTTTGGAAAAATCCCATGTGCTGCTGAGAATAGTGTGTATTCTGTTGTTGTTGGGTAGAATACCCTGTAGATATCTACTGAGTTAGTTTGTTCAAAGATTTGATTCAGCTTTGATATTTCTTTGGTTTTTTGTTAAGCTGATATGTTTATTTGTGTCAGTGGAGTATTGAGGTCTCACACTGAAATTGATTTTCTTTCTTTCTTTTTTTTTTTTCTGAGATAGTATCTCGCTTTGTATTTCAGGCTGGCCCTGAGCTCACTCTGTAGCCCAGGCCAGCCTAGAACTCACAGCAATCCTCTTGCCTCTGCTTCCTGAGTGCTAGGATTATAGGTATGAAGCACCATGCCCAGCATTATGGTGTGTGATACTAATTGCTGGTGGGCATGAGTCACTACACCTGGCATTGTTGTATGTGGTTACCAGGGAATGAATTCAGATCCTTGGACTTGGAAGACAGGTGTCGGAACCACTGGGCTAAATCCCTGACCCTCATCTAATTTTCATATCTACTGTTTGTTTCATCTACTTGGGTACACCAGTATTTGATGCATATATATTCATTATTGTTATCTCTTCCTTTTGAATTGGTCCCTTAACAAACATGTAGTGACCTGCTTTGTCTCTTCTGATGAATCTTGGCTTGAAATGCACTGTGTCTGCAAATAGACTATCTACCTCTGCTTTTTTTCACATTTGTGTCTCATAAAGTATTTGTTTTCATTCCTTGAATTTCAATGTATGAGTTTCTTTTTGAGCTAAATGTGTTTCTTTTTTTTTTTGAGACAGGTCTCATTTTGTAGTTCAGGCTGGCCCTGAACTCATTATATAGCCAAGGCCAGCCTCGAATTCACAGCAGTCTTCCTGCCTTTGCCTCCTGAGTGCTGGGATTACAGGGTGAGCTACCACATCCAGCACAATGTGGTATGTGGTTACCGGGGATCTAACTCTGGACCTAGAGTTGCCAGGAAGACGCTGGAACCACTCAGCTAAATCCCTGGCTCTAACTGTGTTTATTACATACAGAATATCATTGGATTTTGTTTCTTACTCTATTTTGCCAAAGTGTTTCTTTTGGTTGATGAATTGAGCCATTAACATTGATGGTTATAACTGTTATGTATTGGCTGATCCTTATATTATTTTTCTGTTGTTGGTTTCCTTTCTTTAATTTATCTTTTTTTTTTTTCTGTTGAATTGGTTGCCCTGCCTGATGGATTCATTTTATTGAGATTCTTGGAATTACTATCCTTATTGTCTTTTTCAAGAATATCTATTATAACATTTTAAGAAAACTGTTTTGGTGGCCATGAATTTCTCCAAGCATTCTTTATCATTGATGTATCTTTATTTGGGGGGTAATAGAAATCAAACTTTGACTTAGGTGACTTTTTTTTTTATTACATTCATCTGTGTGGCTTTTATTTATTGTACATCAATGCCCCTTGATTTTCCTTTGATGAGCTGAGGGTATGGGTTGCATCTTGCTTTTATGTTTTCTCATTTTCTATTTTTTTTTTTTTTTTGCTTATTTGTTTTCTGCATTAAGGCTTATAAATTGCTTTGGAAATGACTACTTTTCAAAAATGCACCTTGAGGACATCCTCATAAGTGAAATAAATAGGTTACAGATGTGTAAATATCACATCTTTTTTCTGGTATGAGAAAATAAAGAGTAATGAGTAAATGAGTTCTAGAATGTATGCTGTATATTGTGAAACAGAAAATACTCAAAGTGAAATGAGGTGAAGGGGGAAAATAATGAGATTATAACAAAAAAGAAAGGGAACAAAGTTTATGTACATAGGGGGTTGGGGTGGTAGGGTGGGTAGGGCTATGGGAAAAAATGAGAATTAAATTGTGTCATATACTGGTACCAATTCTCATTGTTGAGTGCAATCATGATGGGTATATGTAAGTACTAATAAAGATTTTAATTTAAAAAAATGTCTTCTAAGGGTGGCTTTTGAATCTGTCTCAAGGTCTTGCCTCTTCAGTTTATTAAAGCCAAAAAGTTGTTGTCTATTTGCCCCAGCATCCATTTCTTTGGTACTGAATATAGTTTTGTTTATAACCCCCAGGCCATCTAGGGGTTGGCGTACAAGAAAGATCAACAACAAGTATGTCACCTGGGCTAAAGTAGTACAGTCATTAATATGAATAACATCAAGCACAGACTAGAAAATGACAGACTGTGGTAAGCATTGATTTGCTATTGTTAATCATGGGTATAGTATTTATAGTTATATAATAAGGTCTAAGATGATTTAGAAAATTATATAAAGTATATATCCACTCAACAGAGTGATTTTACCCTCAAGGGAGAAAACTTAAAAGGGATCAGAGGAAAAAATAGAGAAATAAAAAAGAGAAAGATGTTAGAAGCAAGGCTTATAGGCAAAGGAAAATTCTTCAGAAAATGATGAAGACAGGTAGTAAAGAAAGAAGGAAAAGGGGGCCGGGGAGTTAGCTCAGTGGTTCCGGCGCCTGTCTTGCAAGCGCAAGGACCTGGGTTCGATTCCCCGGTAACCACATAACAATACTGGGTGTGGAGACCCACACCCACACCCAGCAGCAACCAGTACCACATACCACAGTGCCGGGCGTGGTGGCTCACGCCTGTAATCCCAGCACTTGGGAGGCAGAGGCAGGAGAATTGTGATGTGAGTTTGAGGCTGAGCTCAGGGCCAGCCTGAACCACAAAGCGAGACCCTGTCTCAAAAAACCTAAAAAACAAAAAAAGAAAAAAAAAAAAGAAAGAAGGAAAATACAAATACAGGAACAAAAGAAAACGAAAAACTAAAAACAATGTTCACAGTCACACACACATATAATAAAAACAATCAGAAACACTCCAAAAGTGATTAAAAAAAACCCAGTAATTTCTTGGTGATTTCAAGCCTGTGGTTATCTTCTGGGTTCTACAGTTTTGTGGTGATGTCCAGTTCAGGACATGACTCCAGCTTTGCTCTCACTGATAGACACAGGACACAGTCAGAGCCTAGATCTGTGCTGGATAATCCCAGCAAGCCTCCAAGAGGATTGGGGCTGGGTGTCTGTTCTAAGATTTCAAATCTACAGATGTTCAGGCTGATCATGACATCAAATTGTGGGGTTGCTTAGCTTATGGGTGTCTTTTGCCAGACTGCCACTTTTTTTTTTGAGACAGAGTCTCACTTTATAGTTCAGGCTTGCCCTGAGCTCACTATGTAGCCCAGGCTAGCTTGAACTCACAAAAATCCTCCTGCCTTCGCCTACCAAGTGCTGGGATTACAGGCATGAGCCACCACACCCAGCACTGTGGTGTATGGTACTGATTGTTGGTGGGTGCGAGTTACCATGCCCGACATTGTTGTATGTAGTTACCAGGATCGAACTAGGGACCTTGTGCTTGCAAGGCAGGCACAAGAATCACTGAGCTAAATCCCCGGCCTGCCACTGTGGGTTTTTAACACTAGAAACCCTGAGACGAAGCCAACCTATGGCTGCTATAGTCACAGGTTCAGTTAGCGTCTTCCTAAAATAACGTCTGATGGAGCACTGTTTCTAGGGACTGCTGCAGTTGCTTGGCCTGGAGCCACTCACCAGCTGTTGGAGCACACAGCATCTATGCTCTTCCTACTAGTGCATTTCTTCTTGGAAGCCTCTGGAGTCACCCTCTTTCATCGTGTCTCTGTAGATTCAATCTTCCTTTGTCACATCGTGAGCAAAAAGTCAGAAAATACAGATTTCACCTTCCTTTTTCATTGTGGGCCCCAGTTTCCCTTTAAATCCTTCCCAGAATTTGGAGATCAGTATCCCTCCTTTTCTTCCACAATTTCTTATTTTCTAGTACTGGATTTCAAATCTTGGAGAGGATGATTTGTTGCCACTGACTGTTGCCATCTTCCTGGAAGTCTGTTGAATTATTTTCTACCATTAGTGGAGATACATCTGTTGCATTTTGTATATATTAAGTCTAAGTCAATACCTGGGTTTTCTTAATGTTTACACTATAGTTGTGGATTTCTACCTTTGGTATTAGGGGAGTACATAATATATATATATATCTATCTCTATATCTATCTATATATATATATATATAGATAGATATAGAGATAGATATATATATATTTTAAGGTTTTTTGAGACAGGGTCTCGCTTTTGTGGTTCAGGCTGGCCCTGAGCTCAGCCTCAAACTCACATCACAGCAATCCTCCTGGCTCTGCCTCCCGAGTGCTGGGATTACAGGCGTGAGCCACCACGCCCGGCACTGGTATGTGGTACTGGTTGCCGCTGGGGTGAGTCTCCACATCCAGTATTGTTATGTGGTTACCGGGGATTGAACCTGGGTCCTTACTCTTGCAAGACAGGCGCCGGAACCACTGAGCTATATCCCCGGCCCCCATAATATTTTTTTTTTTAAGTTTTTTGAGACAGTGTCTCACTTTGTAGTTGATGCTGGTCCCAAACTCAGCCTCGAACTCCAGGAATCCTCCTGTCTCTGCCTCCTAAGTGCTGGGATTATAGGTGTAAGTCACCATGCCCGGCATTATGATTTGTGGTACTGATTGCTGGTGAGTGTGAATCATCATGTCCAGCACTGTTGTATGTGGTTACCAGGGACTGAACCTGGGACCTTACTCCTGCAAGGCAGGCTCTGGGACCACTGAGCCAAATCTCCAGCCCACATAATTATTTTTTTAAAGATATGTTAATACTCAGTTTGTCTTGGATGTACTACTGTAGCTGATTTGTTTGATTTTACCAGAGTCACAT
The DNA here is from genome assembly GCA_004026965.1 of Petromus typicus. Lineage (NCBI taxonomy): Eukaryota > Metazoa > Chordata > Mammalia > Rodentia > Petromuridae > Petromus > Petromus typicus. Next base: position 506 of record PVIR01023553.1, on the reverse strand, counting down.
AATTGTTGATATTTATGGGTTTTTCTCTGTAAGCCAATAATCAGATTATATTCAGGATATTAATAAATAATACTAGGGTACATTCCCAGAGAACCTGGTGTTGGCCAGTTATACTGGATACTCTTGTTCCAAATTAAGGTGGTCAGCTCTTGAGGCTGAGGGGAAGGATTTTAGGTAGTTATACCCAAAGTACATCACTGAAAAGTGACTAACTGAAGAGATCTTAATACTTGCCATATACTCTTTATATGATGAGCTTCCGCAAACCTCAGCACAAGGCAAAACAAACATTAAAAATTCGAAAAGACGGGCCGGGGAGTTAGCTCAGTGGTTCCGGCGCCTGTCTCGCAAGCGCAAGGACCCGGGTTCGATTCCCCGGTAACCACATAACAATACTGGGTGTGGAGACCCACACCCAGCAGCAACCAGCACCACATACCACAGTGCCGGGCGTGGTGGCTCACGCCTGTAATCCCAGCACTCGGGAGGCAGAGGCAGGAGGATTG
>PVIR01023552.1:0-26932 GCA_004026965.1 Petromus typicus | reverse complement strand
CACAATCCTCCTGCCTCTGCCTCCCGAGTGCTGGGATGACAGGCGTGAGCCACCACGCCCGGCACTGTGGTATGTGGTACTGGTTGCTGCTGGGGTGAGTCTCCACACCCAGTATTGTTATGTGGTTACCGGGGAATCGAACCCGGGTCCTTGCGCTTGCGAGACAGGCGCCGGAACCACTGAGCTAACTCCCCGGCCCAGATAGATGACATTCTTAAAAGCATAACAGAGTCAATAAAAAGATCACTGGCAGCTGAGGCTGAGAGACAAAGATAGGGAAGGGTGACTAGGTCCGGCATGGGGAGTTTTAAGAGCGGCAAATCTATTTTGTTTGGTGCTGGAAGAGTGAATTTATTTATTTCACTTATGAATATGTCCTCAAGGTAAATCCATATGAGTATAAAGAACTCAAATTTATGATTCTTTTGGGCAGAGAAGTAGTCCATTTCATAAATAGGACACAAAAATATAAATACCACGTCTTTTCTCTGGTATGAGGAATTGAAGGTATAAATGAGTTTTAAAATGTATGATAGGTATTGTGAAATAGTAAGAAAATATTCAAAGGGAAAGAGGGGTAGGGGTAAGAAGGGAAAGAAAAAAATTGATGATTAAAAAAGGAGGCAAGGTTTATATTTATAGGGGTTGAGGGATTTAGGGAGGTAGGGAATGGGAAAAAAACAAGAATTAAGTTGTGTCAATGTACCAGTACAAATACTCAACGTTGATTGTGATCACAACATGTATATAAAATGTATCAATAAAATTAATTTTTTAAAAGAGTGAATTTATAATGTTATATATTTGTCAGACCTAATCTGTGCCACACACAGAGCGAACTGTAATATAAACTAGAAACTTTAGTGATTAGTAATGAATACTAAGAAGTGTACCACACCAATGCAAGATGTTAACTAACAATCGAAAAACTACGGGCAAGGTGAAGTGGGTATATGGGAACCCTACACTTTCTGATCAATTTTTCCTCGTCTAACACTATTCTTTAAAATTAAGTATATTAATTTCAAACCCCTTCCTAAAAAGAAAAGTTCTAGACATAGCTTCATTGGAGAATTCTTCTATACATTTTTTAAAATAATGATTCCTAGGCCAGGGATTTAGCTCAGTGGTTCCAGCATCTGCCTGGCAAGCACAAGGTCCTGAGATGGATCCCCGGTGCCACATATCACAGTGCCGGGCATGGTGACTCATGCCTGTAATTACAGCACTCAGGAGGCAGTGGCAGGAGGATTGCTCTCAGTTTCAAGCTTGCCTGGGCTAGTGAGTTCAGGGCGAGCCTGAACTACAAAGCGAGACCTTGCCTCAAAAAAACTAAAAAATTTAAAACAAACAAACAAAAAACAATTCTAATAATACTCTTATGGAAAATACAAAATAAAAAAGGCAGAAACCCATCCTCACACATTTTACAAGACTGCATAACCTGTTGTAACATTTGTAAAGGCTATTACGAGAAAGGAAAATGACACAGATGCAATCTTTGAATACTCTGTTGGAGTCCAGCTAACTCCATTGCAGAAAAAGTGACCACAAGGAAATGTCACTCTCAGTCTAACAATGAGGAAAAATAGTATAATGCATAAAATTGCAGCTTTTGAAGCCATCAAATAAGTGTAGCCATTAAGACAACATCAGCGATATTCTGAAGAATATGAAATTCCTCTAAGGACAAGCAGGACTTCAAACTATTTTACCTTAGGCAGCACACAAGAGGGAAAAGCAGCTACCATACAAGAGAGCAAGAAAATGTTACAGACTGAGAGGGCCCGGATGTCAGTTCAGAGTAGTTAGGGGCACAAAATAGAAGGAAAATTCACACTGGGCCGTCTACCTTCTTCCGTCGGTGCCCACACAAAATACCTGCCACAGATACAAGGCAGTGCTTAAAAGGAGAGGGGAAAGGAACATGACAATGGTAGTAAAACCTACCTCGAGGACAAGGCACACAGAGCTAAAAGAATGAGAGAACTACTAAAAGCCTATCGCTAAGGAGAAGCAGACTGGTAGGAGAGAGATAAGATCATGGAGAAGGCTCTTCATCACAAAGTACAGTAGAGCTCCCATAGTACCAAGTGGTATCATAACTAATTATAAAATTCACCAAGGTCTCAATCTTTTAGTGAAGAGATGGTGAATGTGTCAGTAACTACTGTCAGTGTACTAACAGTAAACAATGGGGAAGTAAAATGAAAAGAAAATCATTTATCATAGTACAAAAAACATGAACTACTTAGAGGAAATCATAAAAGAAACTGTGTATGGTGTGCACAATAAACTACAAAATACTGGCAAGAGAAAATAAAGATGATATATATATATGAGAGGAAATAAACCATATTCAGGGGCAAAAACTCAATATGATTGAGATATCACTTCTCCCCAAATCAAACTTGGGGAGATTCAAAACAATCTCAGTCAAAATTCAAAAAGCTTTAGTACTTAAAATGGTTCTAAAATCCTTTTCTGTGTCATATTTTAGAAGCAATTTTGAAAAAGAAAAATAAAGACTATGTGAATTCAAGGTTTATTTCAAAATCAAATCAAGGGCCAGGGATACAGCTCAGTGACACCGCACCTGCCTAGCAAGCACATGGTCCTGAATTTGATTCCTGTTACAGCAAAAATAAATAAATAAGATAGATAGATGATAGATAGATAGATAAGGGAAAGAAGAGGAAGAAGAAGTTGATGATAAAAACAAAAAAAAATGGAAACAAAGCTTATGTATATAGGGGGTGGAGGATTGCAGGGAGGGGAAGGGGATGGGAAAACATGAGAATTAAGATGGGTCATGTACAGGTACAAATCCTGAATGTTGAATGTGATCATAATATATATCTAAAGTGTACCAATAAATTAAATAAAAAATAAATAATGGGAGTGTAGTACTGGCATAACCATAGACAAATAAAAGACCAAAAGTATCCCCAAAAGGTGTCAAAAATAGTCATAAATGTGTGTGTAAATGATTTTCAACAATCACCACAAAAAATAGAGAAAGGATAGGTTTGTGAATAAGTAGGTACCGGAAATAGTGGACAGCTCTCAAACAAGAAAAAACACTAAAAATTCATTTAGGTCTTTTTTTTCCCTTCAGGTTTTTATTTTGTTTTGTTTTTGTGTGACAGGGTCTTGTCTTGTAGTTCAAGCTGACCCTGAACTCGCTACGTAGTCCAGGCCAGCCTCGAACTCACAGCAGCCCTCCTGCCTCTGCCTCCTGAGTGCTGAGATTACAGGTGTGTGCCACCACGCCCAACATTTAAGTACTTGTATAGAGGTTATAAAAATTAAAATAAATCATAGATCCAAATAAAAGCGTAATTAAACCTGCAGTGAGATACTACTACTGTATATCCCTACTAGAGAAGTGTAACTAATATAATTAATAAATTCTAAAACTGCTATCAATTGCTACTGAGGATGCAGAAAACTCAAATTCTACTGATTATTGCTGGGAATGTAAATGTGACAGTCATATTTTTTAGACAGAGTTGTGCTATGTAGTTTGGACTGGCCTTGAACTCACTGTAATCCTACCTTAGCTTCCGAGTGCTGGGACTAGAGGCGTGCGCCACTACTCCCGACAACATCTGCACTTTTACGTATCCAAGCAAAAATCTACACCTGAACGGTATACACCACCTCTACTCATAATTCATGTAACCCAAATACCCTTCAACTAACACAGGTACAAGCTAACTGTACAACATCCAAAAGATGGAGTGTTATACAGCGATAAAAAGGAACCAAGTTGTTGAGACAACATGAATGAATCTCAAAAATGTTATGCTAAATGATGGTTGCGCGAAAGTTTACATACTGTAGCATTCGTCACATGTCATAAAAAGAACAAACCGAAGGTCTGAGCAGTCTGTGCGTCCGCAGTGCTTGGTAATTACAAAATACTGAATACAGCCTGGGTGGACCGAGGGAGGATAACGCGTCGCTGGAGAGTAAAAGGCCGCGGAGTGGCGGGCGCGGGGCGGGCGGGCGCGGCCCAGAGGCGCACAGGCCGCACAAGTGCTGGGGGCGCGGTGCGGGCGCCTCCCGCGAGTCCAGCGCCTCGAACACTAGACTCGCCGGCGGCGAGGATGAATGAGCGAGTGAGCAGCCTCGGTGTCCCAGGCCTCAAGACCAACGCGGGGCGCCCCACCCTCCAGGAAGCCCCCCGGAGCGCCGGGCGGAGCTAGCCTCGGGCGGCGGCCTTTGTCCCGGCGCCGCACGGCGACCCCCGCGGGACCCGAGCCGGGCGCCGCGCCTCCCGGCCCACTCACCCAGGCCTGCCGTTCCAGCTGCGCGTACAGACTGGAGCCCTTGAGCTTCTGGACTATCTGGGCAATAGTGAGCGACAGGTCCGACTCCTCCTGCAACATCTCCCTGCCCTCGCCCGCCGAGCCGCGGGCACAAGCCGCAGGCACAAGAGAAGGGTGGCGGGTCCTGCTCGGGCCGGTGACACTTCCCCGGACCTTTTCGCGCTGGGACTCCTCAGGCGCGCGTTGCCAGGCAACTGCGGGGCTGTGTCCGTCCCTCTCCGGTCCCCCTCTGTGCCTGAGGTCCCCAGCACCTGCGTTCCGTGGCGGAAAAAGACCAGCGCGGGGAGGCCGCTCTCATCTCATTGTTCCGCCCTCGCTAGTACTGAAGGAGCAGGACAGCTCTTTCCTCCTTGGCTGAGGGCTACAGATGGCTACCGATGTACCAGGGAAACGCAGAGGGGAGTGTGCGTGTGCGTGTGTGCGTGTGTGCGTGTGTGTATCTACCAGATTAAGGAGCATCCTCTTCCACCTCCCAGTGTGTGCAGAAATTGTGCTGTAAAAGCAACTATAGAGCAAATTATACATAACAATTGTCAGGTTCTGAATGGGTGAACTTGGGCGAGCTACTTAAATCCCAGAGCTTGGCTTTTACTTGTAAGATAAACCCAGTCCATAGGATGTTGAGATGATTCGTGAAAGTAAAAATCATAGCACTGTACGTCAAATTTTATCTCATTCTCTCGTTTTTTCTATTCAATGCAGGCACATACTAAGAATAAGTAGCCAATCTCTTCTCAACCAACAGCTAGAAACTTAGCGAGAAACATTGACAGGCTTTCTACGAAGCATCTTCAATTCAGTGCTGAATAAGACATTGCCCTAATCTTCAGGTAGTGAATCATGTAACTTCTACTTCTTCCGTGTATTTATTCTTTCATTCATTTATTGATAATCCACTCAGATTTCAATTTATGGAGCATTTACATACAAGGTACTGTGCTGACATATTATGTGACATTTTACCAGGAGATATATAAATTTAGAGTTAGAAGTAACCAATATAACTAATGGAATGACATCTGTAAAGGTTAATGGCAGCTACTCATGATGGCTGTCCTGTAGTACCAGCCCTCTGGAGGCTGAGACAGACAGCTGGGGTACACAGGAGTTCAAGACCAACCTGAACGACATAGGGATACCCTGTCTCAAAAAAAAGACAGGGGCAACCAGAAGAGATTAATAATTCACACATTAGGTTAACTTTGATAAGATAATCAAGAATTTAATTAGGTAAATGCATATGTTTTAAGTGAAGCATTAGCAAAAGTAGCATTCCAGGAAAACACTCCCACATTGCTGAGACAGCTACTGTAGACTAACTATATCAAATTTCCAGGTGTTGAGACATTGCATCCTTTTGCTGCTGCCTTGATTTAGCTGATGTATTTATGATAGTGAGGTATCGAGATCTCTCACTAGTAGTGTTGTTTATCTGATCTTTTCTGTCCATTAGAGTTTGTTTTCTGAAGTTGGTGCACTAAGGTTTGGTGTATATATGTTTACAATTGTTACCTTTTCCTGTTGAATAGTTCTATTAAGCAATATGCAATGTCCTTCTTTGCTCCTTAATCAGCTTTGGCTTGAATTCCACTTGGTCTGAAAATATGATAGCTACTCCTGCTTGTTTTGAGGTTCCTATTGTATCCTTTGATTCTTAGTCTATGAATTTTCTTTTTGCATTGTTAGCTTCATTTTTTCTTTTTAAGATATTCTTGAGAAAATTTTGAAGTGTTGGTCTGGTAGTTACAAACTTCTTTAGATTGTGTGTGTGTGTGTGTGTGTGTGTGTGTGTAAATATTTATCCATCAATTTTGAGAGATAATTTTGCCATATATAAGAATGTGGGCTAAAAACCATTTACTTTTGGAGCTTGAAACACTTCATTCTATGCTTTCTTTGCCTCTAAAGTTTGAGATGAGAAATATGTTGTAATTCTTATGGTTTTTCCATTATAGGTGAGGTGTTGCTTTCCTAGCAGCCAATAACATTCTGCCTTTGTGCTATATTCCTGATTTTTTTTTTTTTTGAGACAGAGTCTCACTTTTGTAGTTTAGGCTGGCTTTGAGCTCAGCCTTGAACTCACAGCAGTCATCCTGCCTCTGCCTCCCAAGTGCTGGGATTAAGGTGTGAGCCAGCATGCTTGGCAGTATGGTATGTGGTACTGATTGCAGGTTGGTGTGAGTCTCCACTCTCAGCCTTCTTGTATGTGGTTACCAGGGAGCAAACCTGGGCCCTTGCACTTGCAAGGTAGGTGCCAGAACCACTGAGTTAAATCCCCGGCTCTGTATTCTTGATATTCTAATTATTATGTGGTGTGCAATTTCTTTTCTGCTTGTAGATATTTGGGGTTCTATGTGCCTCAGTCATGTGTATGTTAAATTCTTTTTCCAAGTCTGCAAATTTTTCTGCTATTACCTGTTTAAACAGGATTTTATGCCCTTTATTCTGTTTTCTGATTTTTCACTAATTCCAGTTACTCTTATATTAGTCCTCTTTGAGTCATCTAGGGGCTGTTGAATCCACTTTTCATGTTCCCTTACTGTTTTTAAGGTATTTCTCATTGGTCTTCTAGATCTTACATTCTGTCTTCACAATGGTCACTTCTGGTTCCAACCATGTTCCTAGTCTTCTGGATTTCTGCTTGGAACTTTTTTACAGACTCTCATTCTTTTCTATGCTGGGAATTTATGTTTTCATCTCTGTTTTAAGCTCCACTAGTTGTATATCAAAATAGAGGAGCTGGCGAGTCTGCAATCTATAGAACAAACCAGCAAAGCAGACATTCTAGTAAGATCTCTTACTCCAATATTGAGTGAAAACTCCTAGGACAGACCAGCAGGCTGGGAGCTTCTATGTTAGAGCAGAATTTCTATGTTAGAGCTTTGAAACAGAACTCTCCCTTCATTAGAAAATCACAGTTTTGCTAGTAAGGCCCTCAACTCATTGGGTGAGGCCCACCTACATCCGGAAGCATAATTTCTTTTTCTTTTTCATAATTTCTTTTTCTTAACGTCAGCCAATTATAGATAATTATTACATCTACCATAAACTTCATAGCACTTGGCTTAGTGTTTGACCAAACAACTGAGTGCCATGCCCTAGATAAATGATACAATAGTAACCATCACAACAGGTACAATCACTCTTCAACCAGCCTTGTCTGGTTACATTTTCTTCATAGAACCTCATTCTACTTTGACCTCCCGCTCTGTGACACTTTGACTTTTTCTACAACATTCTATCTTGGCTTTCCATTTTGTGCGGCTTGGGCTCTGTGCCTTACTGCATTTTTCTTCTGTCTGAAGTTTCTCTGCTAAAGCAGTCCAGTTTTAGGGATTAACCTCTTCAGCAGGGTCTACCCCTCCACGTATCTGGGTCCAGATCTCAAGTAAGATGGGAAAACATCTTTTTGCTGGTCTCACATATGATGCTAAGATTCTCACCAGATCCCCAATCAAAAACAAAATCTGTGCTAAATAGTACTTTGTTAAGGGAAAAGCAATGAGGCAAAATCCAACGACAGTCCCTGGGAGCTGCGATTCAGAACTAGTATTCTACTCAGAGCATTTTGGGGGTACCATTAATGCCAATACATATGCCAGTACAATTCAGGCAACAAGACATAAGGGAAATTTTTGGGAGCTTCATAGAAGATGCACACAGTTACTGAGATCTCCTTAATTTTGTTCTTTTCCTGCATTTGAAGGCAGCAGAGGGTGCTGATGCCTGCCCAGGACTATGCCCACTGTTAAAGGAGATCACTGAAACATTACCTCCAGCAAATAAAGGTGCAGCCACTCTATTCACCAATACAAATGCAGAGGGAGAACAGGAAATGGGATGGTCAAAAAGTACAATTTATGATATTCAGGATATTCGTAGAGTACAAAATTATTTATACATTTTAAGAATTTTTTTTTATATTCCTGAAACATGCAAATGGTAGGGGAAAATTTAGCAAGCCAAAGACTTTATTCACTTTTTACAAGAACGAGATTTGTTGTAAAAGTGAAGTTAGGGGAACTGCTTCAAATAACACAATATGTTAGAGGCAGGATTCCCAGTTCATACTCAAGCTTTCTGACAATTTGTTCTAAATTGGTCATTTCAGGATATGTGGCTTATTGTCACTATTTTCTTCTTTTATTTTCTCTTTTAGTTATAGAGATTCAGAAGAGATAGAAAGAAACTAAAATGATCTCATTTCCACCTTGAAACACCTCACAAAGTGGGAGTTATTTTCCCTAATTTTTCAGTCTGGAAAGCTAACATTTGAAGTAAGAGGATTTGTCAAAAGTCACTGTAAGGCTAAGAATAAAAGAATGTGGATCTGTACCTAGACTTATTCACATTTCTTCACTGGGACAAATACCAACTTTTGCCTTAAAAAGTTCAGGTGCAGGGGGAGGGGAGGTTAGTGGGTAGAAGATACAGATGGACATGAAGAATAATTTATATTGTTCCAAAGCACAGTACAGTGACTACAGTTGGCAATAATTAATTGCATATTTCAAAACAGATACTTGAGAGATTTGAAATGAAGTTCTCAAGTCAAAGAAAGGAGATATATTTGAGACATTTAAGGTGATAGATTTACCAGTTACCATAACCATTATGTATGTGTGTATTAAGGTATCAGACTGCACCTACGAAGACGTTGTATTAAAAAGTATTTATAAAAATGTTCAAGTCCTACTTTTACCCAAAAAGCCTAATAAGTGATACAAGTGACAAATCCAGTTTTCAGAAATCCTCCCTTCAAATAATGACAATGTTTAAATTTGTGAGCTATTGACTAAAAAGCTTATAAGTATAAAAGAACCTATTTCGTTTTATTCATCATACATTTCTGTACATCTCTGTAAGAAGCTCCCTTAGACATCTAAAATCTTCCTCTGCATTATTAACTGCTAGATATTAGAAAAGTAAGGTTTTATTAAACTTAGAGATGTAATCTTGAAAATGTAAGAAGCACAATTAATAAGAGAAGAGAATATGAGATTCTGTGGCAACATCAGACTATTTTGATCTATTCTTCTTAAAAATGCATAAAGATGTTTTCTCTAATAAATGGATAGACCTAAGGGTCACTTCTGCCATTCCTCATTTCAAAGATAATAATAAATTCAATGAATTATTAGTTTTGTATCTGGGAACAATTATTTCCTCAGTTCATTCCTTGACTTTAATAGATCTTATACTACTTTGAAATATGTACGCATTTATCCAAGAGATATTATTTCCCTGAGAAGATAGTTGTAATTTTCTTTGAAAACTTATCTGGATAAATCTGATTTAAATTTAAATAAAATTCTTCTTTAGGCTCTTCAAAGAGAGAAGATCTTCCAAACAGGAGAATATATTGTTTATAAACTTGGGGTTGTACTATGGTAGACATGAGTTAGACACCAAAGTCTACTGCTTACTAGCTATGTGATTTTGGGTATTTTTTAAAGGTTCTATATACCTTGACTTTCTCATATGTAAAATGGGCAAGATGCGACACACTTGCGATATTAGCCATTCAAGAGGCTGAGGCAGGAAGATCACACTTGCAAGGCTAGTCTGGCCACCTTCGCAAGATGCTATCTCAAAGTAAGATTTGAAAAGGACTGGTGATATCACTCAGTGCCAGAGCATTTTCCTTGTATGTGTGAGTCCCCCATACCAGAAAAGAAACAAATAGAGATAATGCTCCCTACCTTATAAAGTTATTAAGAAAATCAAATGAAACAGAAACGATCAAATGCTTAGAAGCACACTGATTTCTGGAAAGTCTAAGTGAATGTTTGATTAATATTTAACATCTTCTTAACATCTATTTAACGTTTAAAAAAAAGGTAAGAGAAAAAAAAGAATTGCTCAAGAAGAAGCTCTGTTTTGAAAAGAAGATACACTCCTCATGCAGGACAGGTCACCGCAAGAACAAGGGGGCAGAGACAGTGAAGTCCATGGCTGCTGTCGTTCACACCTTCTTTTGACGTCAGATCTGGGCCATCAGAAGCTACTCTGCACAACGCATTGCCAGCAAGGTTTGCAGACTCTCAGTGAGTGACAGCTCACATTGCATTTCTCACCCTCTCTGCCATGCACTATCTCCTGCCTCAGACTCCCTGTGTCCCTGGCTTGCAGACTGCAGTCCTCTCACTGCAGCTTCACATGGCCTCCTTGTGTGGGCACATACAGTTCGGTGTCTCTCCCTCTACTTGTACAGGCGCTATTCCTTTGAGATTAGGGCTGACTCTTACGATCTCATTTAACTTTACCTCTTTAAAGGCTCTATCTGCAAACATGGTCACTTGGGATTAGGGCTTCAACCTATGAACTTGGAGCACAGAGACACAACTGAGCACAAAGCAATGAGTGGGATGGGCCTTCTTCCTGATTACATTTGCTGTAGGAGGAAAAGGTACAGACACATGGCTACAGTTGCTAGGTCTTCCTCAACAGAAGAATATAGGGGTTCTGCTGAAAAACCATGGCTGACACGGAGCACAAACCTCTACTCTTTTGGCTCATTACCATCTGGTTAATTAAAGAAAAAAGACATAATAAAGAGAGCAGTTTTGAATTTATGCTGTGAAGTAGAAACAGTGCGAAAGTCCTTACATGCATACGTCCTTATGCCTCCACTCAAAATTAGCCTGCGTTTCTGCATCTATGTTTGTACTGCTCTAAATTCAAACATGGTGTTAAAACATGAGGCCTTCACATGGTGATTAGATCATGAGAGTTCAGCTGTCATAAATGGGGCCAGCACCCTTTTAAAGGACACCCCAGAGAGACCCCTGTGACCCTCATACCCAATAAGGACACAGCAAGTAGGCACCATCCACGAACCAAAAAGTGAGATCTCACCAGACATCCAACCTGTCCACACTTCCACCTTGGAATTCTGGCCTCCGTAACTGCGGCAGTGGATCTCTGTTGTTTGTAGACAACCCAGTTCAAAGTATTTGGTTATCACGGCCTGAAATGACTGAGCTGACCAAACACTGAAGAGACCGGAGCTCCGGGGGTCTAAATGTCTTAGTAGGAGAGAAAATGGAAATATTCAGATTTGGATCCAGACCATGTATTTCCAATGGCTGCACTCTTTAGGATGCCAGAAAATCCAGCTCCTTTGCCCACCCAGGATTCTGACACCTCAGGATCAGAAGAGGAAACATCCAGAGGCTGACATTTAATCCTTTACACCTGTGTCTACCTGTCTTACATTAATTTTAACTTTTCAATCTTTTTATTTTCTTTTGAATTTTTACCTGTAGAATCACTGAGAGCTGCTTTTGTTTCTCCATCCTTTCAATTATTGGCTCTGAATGCTCAATTCAGTCTTGTTCTACCTTATTCTTAACTTTTCCTACTTTCTGTTTTTGTGTTATGGGTTTTTGTTCACATATATCTCTTACATGGTTCTTAGAACTCTCTTCATTTTGCAGGGAAGAAAGAGATCTAGTTGAGCCACATGCTCTAGGCATTTAGATAGCCAGTGAGCACATTTGGTAAATGTCTTCCACGTGCCAGGCCCTGGCTAGACATAGGATGTGGCAGAGAACTGGACAGTTGGGGTAGCTGCCCTCATAGTGCTTATAACTCACTGAAGAACTAGACTGTGACATAACAGTTTCTTTTTTTTTTAAAGGGATCAGTTTAGACAATAAAAAAACAAAAACCACCATGATGAGGTAGAGGTGTCCAGTAGGTGGGTTGGAACAGAAGCTCTAAAGTTGTGCCATTCAAGGGGTTGACTTAAGCTCCTTGGTCATTAGCATCAAAGTATATCCACTATATCCCAGTGATTTGTGTGTACCCGTGGTCTTTTTTCTAAGATTTAAATCTTTATTGGTACATTTTATTTGCACATCATGATCACATTCAACACTGAGAATCTGTAACAAAATATGACATGACTTAATTCTCATTTTTCCCCTTCCCCTGCCCACCGTACAGCTCCCTGCCTCCAATATATATAAACTTTGTTTCCTTTTTTTAACCATCCATGTATGTCCATGTTTATAGTAGAACAATTCATAGTAGAACCTTGAAAGCAGCTATATATATGTTCATCAGCATGTGAGTAAAGAAAATGAGATATTTATACATGATAGAGTTGTACTCTGCTAGAATGAAAGAAAAAGTAGTCATTCATAGGACATTGGATACATTTTGATTTCTTAATGTAAAGTGGAATAAATTAGAAATACAAACTTGAGTACTACAAAGTTTCTTTCCTATGAGAAAGCCAAAGTATAAATAAAGAACAGAGTTAAAACAGACAATAGGAAACAGAAAGCGAGGGAGAGATCTTTCACAAATGGGAAGAGGATCCAGAGATACTGAGGAGGGACGGAGAGAGGGTGTAAAAGAATTCAAATGTGTTATGTACAGACAAACTCCCAGACAAACAAGTGTGAATCCTTGTCAGTGCAAGCTCTGTATGGTGATTCTGTCATGTTTATAATTACTAAAACTAAAGGGTTAACATTTCAGAGACCTTGCTACTTTATTTATACTTTTAAGGTTATTGTTTCATTGAACATTTACTTTTAAAATACATTTCATTAGGCCAACACTATACTGGCTTCTGATTCCTAGTTGCAGCTGATTGCTTCGGTATTTTCCTTTCAACTAATTTTTGCTTCTATGAGTGGTGCTTCTTTTATCCAACTGAATTATGCTCACTCATTAAGCTACCATCATTGATTTGTGCCTTAAATTTCCAATTGCATTTTGGTAGAAATAAATTATTCCTTGATGATAATACAGGTTTGAATTTAACACAGTTCATGATTCTAAATCTGGATGACAAAGAATTCAGGCAGTCATATGATATTTGCTATATTTTTGTTACGGTACAGCCAAAATACTCAGACAGTTGATTGGATTTGGGGCTTTTGTGTTGTTTTCTATTTTCCTCCAGATGATTGAGGGTCAAGGTGGCCAAAAAATTATTTGAATCAAAATTCTGTCTTCGTGGAAGTTTATGAACTTCTACAACCAGCATGAGATATTGGCTTTTCTCTATTGGTACTTTGAGGCCTAAGAATCTGGTTTCTAAGTCAGTTTTCTTTAGAATCTTTGACCTTCATCTCAAAATGATTTTTTGTTCTCTAAAATGAACATCTGATTTTTAAAATTATCTTTATTGGTACATTATGAATACACATGATAATCACATTCAACATTAAGAGTTTGTACCAGAATACAACATGACTTGATTCTCATTTTTTCCCTTTTCCTCCCACCCTGCATCCCCCATCCCCTATATACACAATATTTATTTTTCTTTTTCTTTATTATTACCACATTCATTTCCCCCTCATTATTTACTCTTACCCTCTTTCCTTTAAATATTTTCTACTTCACAATATCAACTAAATGTACAACTTATTTACAACTTCATATTCTCATATCAAAGAAAAGATATGATATTTACACATCTGTGACCTGTTAACTTCGCTTATGAGGATGTCCTCAAGGTATATCCATTTGAGTATGAATGACTAGATCTTATCATTTTTAATGGCAGAGTAATACTCCCTTCTATAAAAGAATCACATCTTCTTTATCCAGTCTCCAGTTAATGGACATTTTGGTTGTTTCCAAGACTTAGCAATCACAAACTGAGCTGCTATAAACATGGGTGCACATATGTTGTGGTGAAATGACTCTTTTAATTCCTTTGTATATATGCCTAGCAGAGTGATGGCCAGGTCAAATGGGACCTCCAATCCTAGTTTTAACATCTGATTTTTTATTCAAATTTTTATTGGTACATTATACATGGACATCATCATCACATTCTACATTGAGAATTTGTACAAGTATATGACATGACAATTCTCATTTTTTCCCATTTCCCTACCCACCCTACAACACCCCCACCCTCTACATACATAAGCTTTGTTTCCCTTTTTTTTATTACCATCACACTATTTTCCCCTCATTATTTATCCCTGTACCCAATTTCCTTTTAAATATTTTATATTACATGATATCTACTATATATACTAGAGCTGACCTATGTTCTTTTCTTTTTTTATTCAAATCTTTTTTGGTACATTATAAGTACACATCATCATCACATTCAACATTGAGAGTTTGTACCAGAATATGACATGACTTGATTCTCATTTTTCCCTTTCCCCACACACCCTGCAACACCCCATCCCCTATACACATAGCTTTGCTTCCTTTTTTTATTAATATCACATTCTTTTCCCCCTCGTTATTTACTCCTACACCCTCTTTCCTTTTAAATTTCTGTTTCACAATATCAATTATATATACTAGAACTCATTTATATCTTCATTTTCTCATACCAAAGAAAAGATCTCATATTTACACATCTGTGACCTACTTATTTCACTTATGAGGATGTCCTGAAGGTACATCCATTTGAGTATGAATGACTCAATCTTATCATTTTTAGTGGCAAAATAATACTCCATTCTATAAAAGAATTACAGATTCTTTATCCAGTCTCCTGTTGATGGACATTTTGGTTGTTCCCAAGATTTAGCAATCACAAACTGAGGTGACTCAGTGTATCTGGAGTTGTTTCTGAATCTTCTAATCTACTCCACTGATTCTTATGTCTGTTACTTTGCCAGTAGCATACAGTTTTTATCACAGTGGCTTTATAGTATAGTTTCAGGTTCAGGTTTATAATACCCCCCACCATGTCCTTGTTGCTTAGAACTTCTTTTGCTATTCTAGGTCTTTTGTGGTTCCAGATGAATGCTTGTATTTTTTTTCTCTAAATCTGTGAAATATGCTGTTGGGATTTCAGTCAGGATTGCATTGAATCTATATAGTAGTTGTGGGTGTATAGTCATTTTGATGATATTTGTTCTTCCTACCCAGGAGCATTTTTTTCTATTTTCTTTTTTTTTTTTTTTTTGAGACAGGGTCTCACTTTGTAGTTCAGGCTGGCCCTGAGCTCAGCCTCAAACTCACATCACAGCAATCCTCCTGCCTCTGCCTCCCAAGTGCTGGGATTACAGGCGTGAGCTACCACGCCTGGCACTGTGGTATGTGGTACTGATAGGTGCTGGGCATGAGTCTCCACACCCAGTATTGTATGTGGTTGCCAAGGAATCGAACCCAGGCCCTTGTGCTTGCAAGACAGATGCTGGAACCACTGAGCTAACTCCCCAGCCCGATTTTTTTTTCTGTTTTCTGATATCTTATTCTATCTCCTTTTTCAGAGTTCTGTAGTTTTCAGAATAGAGATCTTTCACCTCATCTTTGACAAAGGAGCCAAAAATCCTCAGTGAAGAAAAGATAGCTTCTTTAATAAATGGTGCTGGAAAAACTGGGCTTTAACCTGCCAAAGACTAAAGTTACACCTATCTCTTTCACAGTGTACCAAACTAAAATCAAAGTGGATAAGAGACCTAAATATTAAAACTGACACATGTAACCTGCTGCAAAACAAGGTAGGTAAAACTCTTGAAGACATTGACTTAGGGAAAGACTTCATGAACAAAACCTCTATAGTACAAGAATAGGCAGTAGAAATCACAAATGGGATCTCATTCTATTAAAAAGCTTCTGCACAGCAAAAGGAACCACAAACAGATAAAGAAGGCAACCAACAATATGGGAAAGAATCCTTACCAGCTGTTCCTCAGACAAAGGGCTACTATCTAGAATACATAAAGAGCTTAAAAAAATCAGCCCACCCAAATTTAAAGACCCAATTCAAAAATGGGCATGTTAACTGAACAGATATTTTGCAGAGGAAGAAGTAAGGGCAGCTAAGAAGTACATGAAGAAATGCACAACATCACTGGTCATTTGAGAGATGTAGATGAAAACAACACTGAGATTTCATCTCACTCCACAAAGAATGGCTGCTGTCTCAGAATTAGCCAGCAACAAATATTGGTGAGGCTGCGAAGAAGAAGGAACCCTTCTCCACTGTTGGTGGGACTGTAGACTTGTACAACCTCTGTGGAAATCAGTGTGGAAATTCCTCAAAAAGCTAGGATTGGAGGTCCATTTGACCCAGCCATCGCCCTGCTAGGTATATATACAAAAGAATTAAAAGATTCATATCACAGTGACATAAGTGCACCCATGTTTATAGAACATCTGAATTTTAACACAAAAGGGAAATACCAAAGGAAACAAACAACAGATCAAGATTTAAGTAGCTTTATCATTCAGTTAGTATTTCCTTTCCTTGGAAGGCTGAAAAAAGCAAAGGGGGACTGAGTGGAAAATCAGACTTGCTAGAGTCTGACACATCAGCTGAGAGTATTTCCAGGGGTCTCGTGAAGCCTAGGAAAAGGACAGCTAATTCTCTCCTCTTCTGGGACTGAATGTATTCCCAAAGAGACATGCCAGACTATATTTTCCCTGTTTTAAATATGTGGGACAAATGTCCTTTCTGAGCCACCAAAGGCTTCTGAGATCATAAAACATTGCCTTGTGGTGCAGCAGGCAGAGACCTGGACATAGATCCTAGGTATCCACATCACAGTCTGAGTCTGCTCAGAAATTGGAAGTATAACTTTATATCTGATGTTTTTAGACAAAATGATTTTCAAAACGGTTCCATGAAAAAATCTAGGATGGTATAAAACTAACACAAAGAGCTCAACAGCTCAACAGTACTGTATTTTGAAGAAGGCTTTCAGAAACGTAGTGAAATAACTGTATTAAATAAAATCTGTTCACTTTCCTAAAATTCTGCCACTCATTACATTTCAAGAATATACAGAGAATTATAAAACATTCATACAAGCAGAATTGATTAATGTAAGAACAAAAGGTAGTGGTCATATTTTATCAAAATAACAGAAATAATAATATCCTCTGCTATTTAATATATGAGCATTCAGTTAAATTTAGTGGAACAACAATAGAACATGGAATATATATCTGCATCTACATAACAATTGATTTCAGAAGACTTTTTTAATCAATAAGATGTTGACTATTAAACCGTTTGGATCTTGTGGCTCTAAATAATCAGAATGACTCAGACTATTTTGTCCTTAATTTTCTTATCTATAAAATAAAAGTCTTAATCATGAAAACTCTGATTCCCTTGGTCTCTAAAATTCTAAAAATCTATATTTTTGAGCGGCTTGAAAATCTCAACCCTAATTAATCAGTTCAACCAATCTAAGCAGTACACATTCACAACTGTACAGTGTTGGAGAGAGAAAAACCTCACCAGCTAGCAAAATGGCTTCCATAAATACAAGACTGTTTCAGAGACACCACAAAGGATATTTCCAAGGCATATTCTGTCCCTCCCCCAGGAAACCGCCTCTGTTGCCTGACTTACTAAATCTGAGATTCATCTGTTTAACATAAGACCTTATCTTCTGGAAAAATATAAATGCCTCCGAAAAGGTCACACTTTAGACAGTATCAGTCATTTTGCTTTTGTTTGAAAAAAAAAAAAAACCTTTTTCAATTTGACCCTCTTATTGTATGAAGGATTTGAAGCTGCTGCCTGGGAATAAGTTAAGCAAATGCGTTTCTGAGATCAGGTTTAATGAAAGCCCATGGAACAATGTAAGAAGGTGAGAGCCACCAACACAAAATAGCACTATGTAAATTGCAAAAAGCTATAAAAAAAATCTTAGAGATTATTTCTAATAACAGAGGGAGGCTGGATGCTCCAAGATAAACTTTGTCCACCTCTGTGACTCAGTGTCCACTGTGCCCACAGGTCCAATGATGCCTTGTTCATTCATGAAGCTTAATGTTCCTTGTCTAATTCTTTGGACACAGTATTAAAAAGAAACCCACCCATAATTTGCCGTGGACCTTGCTTGTGCTGTGATCTTGTTTCCTGAGTGGCACACAATTCTGTTAGCCAGACCATTGTCTGGGACCACTGTTTACAAGGTCTTAAGATCTCTATTTCCTGGAAAGGCAAAGATCCTTTCTCTGTGCATAAATAGGTATCTCAAAGGCTCAGAACGAGGAAAACAACTTTAATTTTGAATGGCTTTCTCTACATCGTCAGAGCTGACTGCGGCAAAATGGGTAGTTCTGCGATAATCATCAAAGAAAAGTCAGGGCCCTTGTTTCAAAGACATAAGCTAAAATCAAAACTTCAAGAAAACAAATATATATATATATATATATATATATATATATATAGTGAGACAGGGTCTCACTTTGTAGTTCAGGCTGGCCCTGAGCTCAGCCTCCAACTCACATCACAGCAATCCTCCTGCCTCTGCCTCCCAAGTGCTGGGATTACAGGCATGAACCACCACGTCCGGCACTGTGGTATGTGGTACTGATTGCTGCTGGGCATGAGTCTCCACACCCAGTATTGTTATGTGGTTGCCAGGGAATCGAACCCGGGTCCTCGCTCTTGCAAGACAGGCGCCAGAACCACTAAGCTAACTTGCCAGCCCCCCCCAAAAATATTTTTAAGCCACATTTTTAACGGGACTGTGCAGACGGCATTTTGTTTCGGTCACCAACACAGCATTATCTCAAGAAAGAAATACAAAGGGAAGTTTTGAGCACTGGGAATTAGGCTGAAAACCACTCACTTTGCCAGAGGATGCCAGCCCGAAGGGAAAATTCTACCACTCTGAAATCAAAAAGAGAAGAAACAGGCTTCTTGGGGAGAAAGCCAGCCTCTTGGGGAAGCTCTTCCAACCCTCCTGAAAGAACAAAATTTTGAACATGAAATCAAAATAATCTATTAAATGTTTACCACTTTTTTTAATTACCCAAGGATTCTTTTTTGTTTCATTTTTTTAGTTGCTATTCTTGTGTAATTATTAGGGCTGCTCATACCATTATGTGACAGTGAAATAATGTCAAACAATTCCTATATGTCTTTGTATATGCAACAAATTACAATATCAGAATTAGATGTAGAAAGGCCAGTATTTCTCTTAAGAGCTGTGCCTAGAGTCACAAATATTATACAGTGGCCCTGTGAGGCTTGGGGTTTTTTTAATCTTTATTGGTACATTTTATATACATATCATATTCACATTCAGCATTGAGAATTTGTACCAGTATATGACACAACTTAATTCTCATTTTTCCCATTCCCCCATGCACACTACAACCTCCCACCCTCTGTATACATAAGCATTGTTTCTCTTTTTTTTAACCATCACATTTTTTCTTTCCTCTCATTACTTATCCCTACCCCCATTTCCTTTTGAAGATTTTCTATTTCACAATATCTATCCCACACTCTAGAATTCATTTACATTTTTAGTTTCTCATACCAGAGAAAAGATACAGTATTTACACATCTGTGACCTATTTATTTCACTCATAAGTAGGACCTCAATGTTTACCACTTTCTGTTGACCTGAATTAACAGCTGCCTAACAAGATATTTAGTATCAATGTTAATTCTATTTATATGAATTTACCTTATGAAAATGAAATTAAACTTTAGTATCATTTAATATAACAACAGTAGGCATTTAATTCCTCTCTTCTGCCATGTCACACACTCAGTAGGGAAGATGTGCTAGAAAAGTCCCATGAGGGTTTGGACATTGTAGCCTTACGCACTGGAAGATGGAGACCCATGGGGACATCTGAGCCACATGGTCCTGAGCTGAGAAACTGAATTTTGAGATCTGTGCTTATGTTTCAATTACATCGATCTCTAAAAATAGAACAACAGCAATAAAAAGCCACAAATAAACAAAAGAACAGGACTGTGGTATAATAAAGGAAGAGGGCCCGGGAGTTAGCTCAGTGGTGCTGTGCCTGCATTGCAGGCTCAAGGTCCTGAGTTTGATCCCCTGTACCAAAAAAAAATTTTTTTTAAAGAGCAGATTATTAGTAAGGAAAGAATATACACTCAAAATGGCAAATCTGAACATGCTGCTGAATTGCCTGCTGATTCTTGCTTTTGATCACATAGATGCAGACAAAGAGACAAAGGCTATTGTTAAATTTCTTTCCAGCATTACAAACTCTTCTTCTCTCTGGCTGAAGTAACTGTTAGGTGACTAAAAAACTAAAACCTTTTTCTCCCTTTTATTATTATCTTTTTCTACTCTTGAAAACCAGATATTAAGGACTAGAACATTCAAAAGCAACCACCTAGGAAGTTACCATGCGTGCCCAGGAAAACGTACAGGTTCTGAAAATACTTGAAAAGACCTTCAGGTGACACCTCAGGTTTATGACAGGTATGGAAACAGTCAATAGAAATCAAAAGACAGCAAAGCAACCAAATGTTTAAAAAGCAATCCCTGGGGAAGAAAGATAATCTGATTTTGAATTGTCAGAATGTTTGATTACAATACTCAATTTTCAAAGAAAAAAAATAAAAAAACATGCAAAGAAACAAGAAAGTATGATTCATCAAAGAAAAAAAATAAACACTATCTGTCGTCAGAAAAGACTTGATGATGAATATGCTAAAGAAAGCTGTTTTAAAACTATGCCAAAGATGCTCAGAGAGCTAAAGAAAGACACTGTAGCAAGAAAGCAGTATAGAAAGAAAATGGAAAATCAATAAAAATATATTTTTGAAAACTTTAAACAGAAATTCAAACCAAATTTTAGAGCTGAAAAGCATAAATGAAATAGGAAATATAGGAAATAGGTTAATGGAAGTATTTAGTCTGCAGGAGAGAAAATAATTGAAGGAAGTAAACAGAGCCAAAGGGACCTGTGGGACACTATCTAGTGGACTAATTCCCCAAGAGCAGAGTCCCGGAAGGGAAAGCAAAGAAGAAAGAAAAGAAAACATTAGAAAAAATAATGGCCCAAACTGCCCAAATTTGATGAAACACATGCATGTACACAGAGAATGGAAAGTATAAAGGATTAAGATGCAATATGTATTTGTACCAATTTCCCATGATGAATGTACTATGTATTGCAACATATACTAATTTTTAGAGAAAAGAAGTGTAATGGACTGCAAATAGCCAAACAACCCTGTAAGTAGAAGCACCAAGTTGAACACCCAGACTTCGGGTTTTAAAACTTACTGCAAAGTCCTAATATCCAAACTGTGTAATATTAGTATGGAGACACACACGTAAGTAGAACACAGAACATAGAGTCCAGTCTCATACATACAGTCAAATGATTTTCAATAAGGGTGTCAAGGTTATTAACAGGAAAAAGGCAGTCTTTTCGACAAATGATGCTGGGATATCTAGATATCACAGACAAAAATGAAGTTCATCTAACGTTATATACAAAAAATAAATTCAAAATGTTTGAAAAACTAGACAGAATACAAAACTGTAAAACTCTTAGAAGAATGTGTAGAACTTCATGACACTGAATTTGGCAATGGTTGTTGGACAGAGGACACAAAAATATTGTGGCAGAATTGAACAAATCAAAAGTTAACACAAGTTCAACAGTTTGGGAAATTTATTGTTGTTTTGAAGGAAGACATAGATATATTGTCATGCTTCACTTGACTCTTCAGGATGTTCTGTTTAGTAACGAACTAGGGGCTGGAAGTGTAGCTCTGAGGTAATGAATGCCTAGTCTTCATGAATAAGCCCTTGTGTTCAACACTTAGCACTCTGCCTCCCAAAAAGAAAATTGTCCAGTACAAAAATTCTCCCTAAGGAACAATGTTCAGTAGAAAAATTCAAGGTCAAGCCAGGTGGCGAATCCCTATAATCTCAGTACTCTGAGAGGCTGAGGCAGGAGAATCACAAGTTTAAACCCTACCTGGCCAATTGAAATGGGAATTGTACCAATTGTACCAACCCTACCTGGCCAATGTAGCAATTCAGCAAGACCCTGTCTCAAAATAAAAAGATAAAAATGGACGGGGTTATGGTTCAAAGCAAAGGCCCTGTGTTCAATCCCTAGAAACCCCTGCAGAAGGAATTCAGTACTGGTACTTATTGCTCAGACACACTACCTGACATGTACAAGTGTAAGGAAGAAAGGTTTATTTTGACTCACAGGTTGTAGCAGTTTTGAACCATAGTGGGCTGGCTCCAAGGCAGGGCAGCATGACAGAGGGGGATGCAGAGCAGAACTGCTCAAAGCATGCCCAGCAGAAAGCAGAGAGGCACCAAGAGAGGAAGAAGGGAGATCTTTCCAAGCCACGCCCCGAGTGGCCCACATCCTCCAATCAGGCTTCACCTCAAAGGCCACATTCAGCTATTAGCAGTGGGCTAATCTACCGATGTGCATCACACCCCCACAATCCAATCACCTCCCCAAACCTCTAGCTCTGAGCATAAGAGCTTTTGTGGTTCATCTCGATACAACCCATAACAGTAGTTTAAGCCTGTGTTACTGTAACTCCTGCCAAGAGGAGCTTTGATGGGAATAAATGTAAATGAATACATTAAAGAAACAGTTTTAAAGATAAATCCCTACACTGGAATTTGCATAAATATGTTTTAGGAAGATGAGACATGACCTCAAAAATCTTTTGACTCTATAGCAAACTGAATTATCTGTTCTTCATTCTCCTGCTATAAAAGCACATCTGTATCCCTGACATGGGCTCACGGTGGGCAGGGTGTTGTTATCACCCACTTTGGGCTTCGTGCGTGGCTCACCATGCTCAGTAACGTATGAGAGACTGTCTGATGGGCAGAGCCTTGAACTGTGCTTCCAGCTTGACTCGGCCCCGCTCACTCCCACATTGTCAGGAGGATAACAATCCCTTGCTATTGCTGCTACTCCTGCTGGTGCCACTGCCACCGCCCATTCACCTGGCCTCTGGGGTAAGTCTCACAAAGCAGAACCACTGCCCAGAGTCCATCCCACACACCCTCAGACTGAACAAGAGATGCCCAGACCTGGGGCAGGAAATAGGTCACTGAGGTCCTGTGCTTCATATAACATGTTTATCTCAAGAAAAGGCCACTGTCGAACTTAAAAAAATGTTACAAATCTGCTGACCTTTAGTGTTGTAGCTGACCCCCTGCCAGTTTTCCAGCAGGCTTTAAGTGGCACAGGCTTCTTGCTTCCCCATGATCTGACTGTAATATATTAGGGGACTGACCAAAGCCTACGTTTCTCATGTGAGCTTGTCATATGGCACATGGGTGAGCGTGGCCCTCCTGCCAATGGCTGTGGCAGAGACCTAAGTTCTGCTCTGTGAAGCTGTAGGCTCTGAAACATCACGGCAGAGGGCTGTGTGACTCCAACTAAATTTCTTTCCCTAAATATGGCCTCCACACACTGACCTGACAGATTACTGATTTATGGCCCTCCCTGGTCTTCCTGTGTTCCTTCTGTAGGAATGCTGCATCTCCCTTTTACAAGCTTTGCCTGTGTTAACTACTACTTCCAGATGTCTCACATACACACTAAGCTATTTCTTCCATGCAGGTGTAAGCAATAAATACTGGAGATCTTGGGTGCCTGGGGTCTTGGCTGACAGCTCAGTTCAGACTGTCCCAGATGCCCATTTTCTGTTTAAGTCTTATTTCAACCTGTCACCTCATAGGAGATCAAGACTCTCGGCCAGGCTGCTTGATATAGTGTGATTGCAAATAAATGTCATTAGAATGCTGTCTAACAGATTTATTTTTAAAAGTTAATATGTTGAATGTGTCCCTTCAGGGTAAAGGTAATTTTTAATGACAAAGTAAAAAGTCACTGGTTTCTAAAATATATTTTTGCTATGGAGAGATCATTTCAAAAACTGTTATCATAAATTTTCCACAATTATTTTATGATGCTTCTCCAAAAAAATGTTACCTGTAAAAATGGCCATACTTACACATTTGAAAAACTTAGAAACTAAATTTTGATTACTTATAAATTCTCTATTGATCTTTAGATCAGTGTATTTTACTATACTCACTCACCAAAAGACAATTTTTCCTAAACAAAGAATTTCTGTGGTTTAAGTCCATTTGTTAAAAATATAGACAGAAAGGCCGGGGAGTTAGCTCAGTGGTTCCGGCACCTGTTTTGCAAGCGCAAGGGCCCAGGTTCGATTCCCCGGTAACCACACACAATACTAGGTGTGGAGTCTCATGCCCAGCAGCAATCAGTACCACATACCACAATGCCGGGTGTGGTGGCTCATGTCTGTAATCCCAGCACTCGGGAGGCAGAGGCAGGAGGATTGCTGTGATGTGAGTTTGAGGCTGAGCTCAGGGCCAGCCTGAACTACAAAGTGAGACCCGGTCTCAAAAAACAAAACAAAACAAAACAAAAAAAAGAAAGCACAAGGTCATGAGTTCAACTCCCAGCCACCCCCCACCAAAAGTAGTAAACTGCATCTCATCACTTTGCTGCCACTAAAATATCTTTTATGACTATTAATAGCATATAAGAACGAAAATAAAAATATTTTGAGTACAAAAGATTTATGTATCATAAATGACATCATTTATAATATTTTATATATCATGCCAGGGATTTAGCTCAGGTGGTACCGTGGCTACCTTGGAAGCACAAAGGCTTGAGTTTAATTCCTGGTGCCACAAAAAATAAAAATTATATCATTTTTACAATATTCATTTTTGCACAGTACTTCAATGTATGTAACAGTGGTACATGTAAACAATTACAAATGGGCATAGCTGTATGCAACATAAACAGTCCCCTATTACCTCCTGTATTTCTTTCCTCTTCATTTCCAAATTTCTAATTTAATATCACATGCTCATCAGTGTTGCCTATGTCACTTGAATAACTGCACCTTTATTCTTTTTTGTCCTTATCATTTTTTCTAACACATGTGCACAGCTAGGCCCTGTTCTTGAGATCTTGCAACCTACGTCACACCTCTGAAGTGGTTTTTGTTTTTTGTACAAAGGATGGGACCTGGGCCTTCACACATGCTAAGCAAGTACCCTGTCCCTCAGCTGCACCTCCAATCTGCCCCCACAGCTCTTACCGAGAAATCCGAGTGTCTTTCCTTGGTCCTTGACCTCCCTGTTCATTAGCAAATTGATCACTCTTTCATGTTACTTTAAAATGGGAATATCCAGAGATGACCTTTCATTCCCTCTGTGTATTATGTACCAGGTGAAAGAGGCTGCCAGCCCTCTTGAGACGGGGCTACACCAGGCTGCTGTCTTGGGTACTTCTTGGCCTGCTGACACTTTTGCCCAAGTGTTGGACACACTCCCCTTTTCTCATCCTTGTGACCCTGCATTTATTATAAGAAATAATTAAATATATTAGGCATGGTGGCACATGTCTGCAATCGTAGGACTGGGAAGGCTGAGGCAGGAGGATTGCTACAAGTTCCAGACCAACTTGGGGTACATAGCGAGACCTTGTCTCAAAAAACAAAGCAACAAAACAAAAAAAGAAATTATTACATAGGACAAGAAAAATGAAATATATCAGTCATAAATCAGAGATGACAAATCCTGAAGTTCACTGGTTTTGCCCTTCCATGGCAGGCAGTGTTAGAAATGACACTGAGTGTGTGGAGGCTTCCGCTATTGGCTGTCTACCTCCTGGCCCAGCCCAGGCACCTTGTCCCAGAGCGTCCATTGCCTGATCAGACTGAAGAGCTTCTCTTGTATTTGCTCTTTCCCAAAGTCCAATACTCCAGCTCTACCCTCCTGCAGAGGAAGCTAAACTTCTGAAAGTCTCATATGGTTTCTGCCTCTGACAAAGACGGAGTTTTACCTTTTCCCAAGCAGTTTAGTTCACTGCTTCTCAGCCCTGGCTACACAGTAAGAGTCACTCAGGGAGCTTTTAAAAACTTCCAGTGATTGGACCGCCCCTGTGGACAGTCCTTCCTGTGTGACTCACATGCTTACAGTTGGTGCCAGGATGTAGCTATATTTAAAAAGCTCTCGTGTGGTTCAACGTGCAGTCAGAGTATCGAAGTCCCGGCTTCCTTCCTGTGTTAGCGTCTCGGTTCCAGTGTAAGGTTTTGTTTTCTTTTGCACAGGTAAAGACTTGATCACTCCCATCCGCCTCCAGAAACAAATCCCAATTGTGACCTTTAACAAAACAACAACAGAGGCTTTAAAACTATTCATTTCCTTAAAGGCTGCACATACCTCGAATCTAACATATAGGCTGGGCTCGGCCAACGCTCTGAACTGGTCTGTGTTGTTGCTGCTGCTGCTGCTTAAATCAAGGGTGCTTTTTCCTAACACGTGGGGAGACCAGTCCCTCTATGGGTTGAATGGGATTTTGACAGCGGGTTTGAATGTTATCTCTTTTTCAGAACAAATCCAGGGGGCGTGGCTTTTAAAAGTCTTACTCTTGAGAGGACAAGATGCTTTCCTCAGGAGAAGGAAATTATTCTTCTTAGTTTCACTGAGTTTATTTTTCTGTTTTTAATTGCTAGAGTTTCAACCCAGCCAAATGATTTTTTTACTATGAGATTTTCCATCTAACAATGTATTTCTTTAGCTGGCCCAGTAAATACCTGTGTTTCTTCTCTGGCACTCTGTAAAACATGTGCTATTTGATTTATTTTAACCTAATTCAAATTAATTGATCTAAGACAACTTGATAATTCCAGATAACTTCAGATCTGCTATAAATCCAGGTATAACTGAACACAGACGAAAGAACAAGGGCATCTAATGTTAGGAACAGTAGAAGACAACTTGAGAAATAAAATACTTCGGTGGGATCAAAACTACTTGAGCTGGGGGCCGGGGAGTTAGCTCAGTGGTTCCGGCGCCTGTCTCGCAAGCGCAAGGACC